>JAIPRL010002652.1:0-56463 GCA_025469235.1 Pemphigus obesinymphae | reverse complement strand
ATGATTTATCATTGCTTTCAAATGCAATACATCCACCTAGAGTATCCTGCCCAGTAGCGAAGTGCATCCACCCATACTGACACCCGACGAGCGAAGTGCTTCCACCCCCTACTGACCGGCTTTTTTAAAATTTTTTCTTGAGTTAATTATGGACCAAAATATTATTTCATGAGAGCAAATTAGTTAGCTGGTAGAGATAAGTTATTTAATTACTGTGTGAGTCTTGTTATTAATTCGGGAATGGTACCTGTGGTAATTAGTAATCTACTTAATTTGTTTATGTTTTTTTATTTATTAATGGAGTCTGATATTAAAATGGAAGTTGAGTTTGTTAATATTAAATTGGTTTAAGTTACTTATGAATTTTTGTTTACCTATTCAGTTATTAAAATATAATTTTTATAAAATTATAATTAGTTTACCTATGTATTATTCTTGTTAGATTAAATGAAAAAAATTACAAAGAACGAATCGTAATTTAAATATCACGTCAGGCTTTATTGAAAATTATACATATATTTTATTTTATTTTAAAAATTTATAGATATGCTATTTTATTTATAGTTTATTAATATATACAATATGTATAAAATTTGTCATAATAAGGAAAACTGGACGAAGAGGTTATAACTATTTTACATTTTTAATGCATTTTTGTTTTGTAAGTTTTAAATCATATAATATATATTTTCTTTTATAAATGAAATACATATCTTTAATAAAAAATCATTTAGAATTAAGTATAAAATCATAAACAATAGCTATCCGATAATAAAATTTATCTCGTTAGTTTAAATCCCGATTAATATTTGTTTTAACATTCAGTACGTATATACATAATACTGTGGATGTTTATTATAAGTATATATAAAAAAACAAAATTGATAGCCCTAAGATTTAGGATATAAATTTAAATTAAATGTTCGAGACATTTAAATTAAAAAATTTTATATTAATACAGTACACATTATTTTTTTTATCTAATTTTATGTCTAGGAGTTCTTATCAGAATTTAGAAATGTACTTAATTTCAAAATCCAGAAGGCTAAGTGTTAAGAATCATAATAAAATAATAAATCAATTGCTATTTTAAAATATTTCTAACATTTTTACAAATAGCTATTTAGGCCAAAACACCAAAACACACAATTTATTCATATTTAAAAATTTATTATTTCTAATATACTGTTAATTAATAGGAAAATCAGTAGCTAAAATTTTTGATATAGTGTGAATATTTTACTGCAATTTTCTAAACAATATATATGATTAATAGCTTTTATTTTTGCATGACTTGAAAAAAAAAATTTCAAAAATCGTCAAAAATATTTTTTGATTATCTCAAAAACTTCTTTTGAAAAACTTACAAATAGCCATTTTACAAAATTATTTATGGATAATATTGGGAAAAATTTTTGGTCTAATTTTAAATGAACAATTCATAATTAAATTACAAAATTATATATTTTTCATCCTCTTTAATACTGGTAGATACCTTAAGCCACAATTTTGTAATATTTTTTAATTCTGAATGGCTTCCATTCATTCAAAATTCAACCAAATTAAACAACATTTTTTCTCAATATTATCGAGAAGTATGTCTACAATACAAACGTCAAAATTTTTGACCATTTTCATCATGAAAAGGTTAGATATATATATATTATTTAAAAAATACAGTAAAATATTCCCACTATATCAATATTTGGGATTTTGGATTTCCAATTAATTTATATAATGTATAAATTCATAAATATAACTAATTCGATTATTAAATAATGATGATACAATTTTTATTAAATTTTTTATAATATGTGTACTTATAATTCATATTCAATTTTTCGTATTTATTTATTACAGAAAATTATTTTAAATATATATAGAAATATTTTTAAACAGTAACATGTATCAAAACATTTTATTAATAGGAAATATACTATCCACATAATATAAATCGTAGGTACTTAAAAATATATATTTTTATATATATTAATAAGTATACAAAATTAAAAATAGTTTGTATAATGTATATCCATTATATCTATCTGTGATATAATTATAAAAAATATACCTAATGTTAAAATATAGGATATATATATATAGAATATATACGATTTTAATCGTTAATATTTCAGTAGCTTTTAATGGGAAAAGCAATATTGAAATTATTGTAATATTTTATCTAATAAATAACGATATTATTAACATTAAGTTTTCATAACTTATAATGATCAATACTTATTCCTAAATAGTGAATATTATTTTTCTTTGTTTTCTATCCAACGAACTATTTGGGGTTGGCTAATTTCTACATGGTTAAAAAATTAGATCTTTTGGCAAGCTTATCTATTTTTTACGATTGATATCGAACGACTTTAAATAATAATTGACCCATGATTTCTATAATTAAGATAATTTACATCATCTTACTTTATACATGTTTAATATGATGTGTATTTTTAATTTGTATTCTTTTTTCATGCTGAACCTAAGAATTTTATTAGAAGGAATACTCCAATCATTCTATGTATCACCATTTTCCATTAGTAAATTGTATCTAATTCAGGCATGTCATACACGCGGCCCTCCAATTATTTTATTTTATTTTTTCTGTGGTCCATGGCCACCAGAATTATTGGACAATTAGTGATAATAATTAAGCAAAAAAAATGTATATATATATATATATATATATATATGTAAATAATTCTTTATTAAAAGTGGCTTCGTTTAACAAGATTTCTCCCGAAATAGAGAGGTTAATAGCCGAAAATAAATGTCTGATTTCGCAAACATCAAGAGGAAATTATTAATTTGAATTCTGATCTAATTGTTACTTTAGAGATATTACTTTTTGAATTCCCCAATAATTTTTTAACGCGTAAGGAATAACATTCAAAAATGTATATAGAAAAGATAAAAAATACGTTTTCGGCAAAATTGACTTTAGTAAATTCTCTACAACTTTGTAAATAATGATGCTAGAGGGTTGAAATGTTTACCAAAAACGTTCTCAAATATGAAAATATTACAAATTTTTGGGTATTTATAATAATTATAAATATTTAAGTTATTTTTATCATGTGAGGTTTAATTTTAAGTTTTGAGACTATACAAAATTATATGAACTTTTAAAAGTACGTCATTTTAGCTATATTCAAAAAATCGGTGTAGACATACATTTTTTAATAGTCACTTAATTTTTCAACTACATGTATTTATTATTTTGGTACGAAATGTGTTCGAATTTCGGAAGGAAAATGGTTCTATAGACTGAAATGTTCACAGAATATATTTAACTATTAAAATGATTAAATATAATTTTCAAAAATATCTTCTCAATCTGAGGCTATTTATTTATAATTTTTATTTTAATACATGTAAGAGTACATTACATAGCCGATTTTCAAGGTATTTTGTATAGGCAATTTTTATGAAATTTTAAGAAAAACAAAAATTCAACAATCTAAAATACTTAATTGTATATAATAAGTAATTTGAAATTATGTCAATAATATTTTTTATTGTTGTGTTATCACGATATTTGTTAAAAATCACATTCACGCTCTATAACTACAATTTTTCTCTATACAATCCCAGAATTAAAATGTATACTACAAAACATGAAAGATAAGAATATTTACTGTATTCGAGGGTGGAATTTTTTTGCAATATGTGTTTTTGAACTCCCAAAATCCGTGATTAAAAATCGTAAAATTTTAAAATTTAAAAAAAATATTAAAATTAAATTAAACTAAAATACGCCATACGCTACAACATAGTAAATATTCTCATCATATTTTGTATACATTTTGATAACAAAGAGAGAAGTTGTATTTACAGGGCACGAACGTGTTTTAATACTGTTAAATGGTGTGTAGCATCCTTTTATGTCATAAAAGGTTAATTTAAAATTTTAAGATAGGATAATTTAATATAGAATTAAAAGTGTTTAATTCTATTGGTATTTAAAAAAACAAAAAACTCAAGTAAAAAAAAAACAATAATAAATAATTGATTATTATAATTTAAATGGCTATAAATATAATCGTTTCTAATTATTTTTATGTTTTTTTTTTTTTTTAAATACCAATAGAATAAAACACATTTAATTCTATATTAAATTATCCTGTCTTAAAATTTAAAATTTTAAATAAACGTTTAAAAAATGCCAAAAAAATGTTTAATATAAAAATGCAAAACTAACTAAAAATATAAAATGTATTACTAATATTATCTAGCGACTAATGATTCCGATTTTCGATTTTCAGCAGAGCCTAGAAGCTCAAAATGATGTTTATTTTTTTTTCTGGAAACAAAATTTTTCGACCACAAGACTTGATTCAAATATTAAACACGTGCCTTCACTTTAGAACACTTTAGAAAATCGGACTAGGATGGTTCGTTTTTGATTTACGTATTTCTACACAATTTATGAGCTTTTAAAATATCGCTTTATTTTCAACTCACATTAAGCATATAAAATTATTATATTGAAAATTGATTCTATCAGTCTCTATATAATTTCGTTCTATATAATTTATTTTTATTCATTTTATTATAATATTCATAAGTTGTTAAAAATGAAAAAATATATTTTTTTTAACAAATATCATTATTTCATGACAATTAAAAATGGTATAATTGACACACGACTATTTTTGAATTACTTAAAATATATTTTAAATATTTTTAAATTGTTCGATTTTAATTTCTCTTGAAATTGCATAAAAATATTCTCTATAAAAACTCCCTTAAAATTTGGGTGTGGCTTTCCTTTAATTTGTGGCTTTCCTTTAATTATTATCATTTTTTTTTTTTTTTTTTTTTGGTGGGATGAGGTGTAGAAAGGATGAAGTTATGATGCGATATCAGTAACAAACGGGATTTTTTATGATTAATATCTAAGAAGTTTCTGTACCTACTACTTATTCGTTATAATAATTCTAATATATAATATATAAATAAATGCATTTAAATGAGTTATTCGGATATACAATGAAATATTATTATTATTATTAACTGGTTTGAGATATGGATAACGTATTATGCATTTAGTTCTTATACTTAATTCACGTTGAAACATATAATATACCAGTGTTATTTCGTGTATAATATATGATATTTTTATAATCCGACGGCTCTGATGCGAATCATGTATTTTTTTTTTTTTACATTACCCGAAGTTATTATAATCATTTGGTGTCAAGTTTCAATAGAGAAAATACAGTACCTATTTTAAATGCATTCAGGCATGAGATTTAAACGAAAAAAAACATATATTACAGTGGCGTACCTAGCTCTAATGTTTTACTGGTCGGTGATATGTGTCAAACTGTCAGACACTACCATAATGGCTATAAAACCTATATTTATTTTTTCGTAAATTCTCGCAAAGCTTAAGGGAGATTATGGTTTCAATAATTCCCTTTTACCTACTACCTGCTGTGGTACAAATATTGTGGCTACTAATTTTTAAATCAAAATCGTAAGATTGGTCATATTGTATATTGTAACATAACGAGTTGTACAATGTTATTTTGTATGTTGCTTTATATCACTTCGTGTGCTCAGAACAAAAGTTGTCTAAATTACATATTTTTGTCTCCTCTAAAAGTACACCTTATTATTATATTTAGTAATTAATAAAAATGAGAAGAAAAATATGTATTTTAATAATAATAATAATATTATAACTGTCTAAGATAAAAAATATAAATACAGTACATGTATTTAGTGGTTTACGTTCATTTCATTCGTATTATGTTTTATGATTAATACGTTTACACTTTCTGTACATACATTCTTTTAAATGTAGTACTATATACTTAAGTTTTAATGAAAAATATTATCTTATATTTTTATAATGCGTTTTATATTAATATAAAACATGGGATCATTAACATGGTTAATTAAGTATGAGAATTTTATTTTGAAACAGGTATGTTTCCATTACGATAATGGTAAAAGCAACTATCGAAACCCCAGAAACCGTAATTTTCGGAATTACATGATTAACAAAATATAATATTACTAATGGATTGTAGTTTTTATAAATAACTTGTCATATTGTACGACTATTGTTCTTATATAGTATACATATATCGTATATGACTAGCGGGTACAAAACTATTATTCAGGTATTATTATAAGGTATTCAGTATTAATCACACCTTTTTGAAGAATATTTTTTAAATATAAACGTAAAATAAAATTCGAGTAGGCACCTACACTTGGGTACACTATTATATACAGTGGAATGTGAGTTGTACCTATGCACAACGGGATTTCATAAAATAATTTAATTGTCTTGAGTTACACATTTTACATTTCAGAAACATATTTAGGAAAAAATTACGTGTATCGTTATTCCAGGCAGATGTGGAATATAATTTATGTTTTTTATTAAGAGGTGCATATGTGTTCAAATGTAAATTATGTTACAAAAGTATAATGTCAAAATAAAACACAAATTGAAGTTTTTGAAAATATGATTGCAATGTAAAAATATAATAAATAAAATGCCGGTTAGTAGAGGGCGGAAGCATTCCGCTCGTTTTGTAATATTCCTATTAGCATTTATATAGCTATTGAAAAATATGACGTGAATATTCATACTGCTATAGTAAATATTTGGTGTAGGTACACTTGAATATTTTTATATTTAAATTTTCCAAATTATAATAGTTTTAGGCTTTTTTGGAATTTATAAATATTTTATATCAGATTTATAGTCAATAGCCATGATTAGATTATTTGTTATTTTCTAAATTTTCTGGTTATTTACCTTATAAAAGGTTATACTTTTAAAAACATCTTAAATAAAAAAAAACCTCTATAAAGTATGAAATAAAATGAATTCATAAGCCTTTATAAAAAAAAATCTTACTTTACTAATTTCGCCCAAAAAAATGGAAGTAGGTACTTACACGATATACATACCTATATAAAATAAATAAATACAAAAACACATAATTGTAAAACTAATACATTCATCACTATGCTCAGAATCCAAAATATAAATGCATCTAAATTTAAAATAAATTTAATAAAATTGAATAAATTAATAAGTTAATTTTATTTAATATCTATATTATTAAATGAAATAGGTATAAATCATTATTGTGATAGTACGCTTTGTGGGAATTTAAAATTAACAACTTGAATTAGGTAATACAAATTATTAACTTGCCTAGGATTTGTTCTCATATACCTAAATTATATGATAAATTCATTGATGAATGATGAAATGTAATTTTGAAAAAATAAAGTAATTGTGCTTGTATTTAAACATATCTAGTTCTAAGATATTTATAATAATTTACAACATTATTCATAACATTCATAACATATTATTATGATTTATAGTACCAACGTACGGTGGCAAGGTGCTGTATATCATTTGAAAAATGATAAATGAACATACACGTGACTGGGGGCATGTACATAATATAATATATATAAAAAACTTAAATACATCTTAACATATTATTATTATGGTCACATTAAAATTAAAACTTTTTGAAATTTTAACGTTCTTCGAGTATTTTCGGTTCTTATTGGTTATTATATATCATTATCAGAATAGACGATACCAATAACCGAGTTTCGTCAGAATGATTCTATCGTACGTTATCTATTTATTCGTTTATAGTTTATTGTCATTAACATGCATTTTTACTCTGAAATTATTGGCACGACTGTAAATATACGTAATTTATTTTGGTCTAATGCAACGTATTATCTCTGTCAAATAATTATCACGTCCTATATAAATACGCAGTCAAGTATTCACTGTATAAACGCTAGCTATTTTAGTTAAAAATAACTCTTTAAGATGAGTTTTTTTCTTTTCAAACACAAGTATTACCGTTGTCAATTTGTACAAGAAGACCATTAATATTGTCATTCATTAACAGTTTACTACGATTCACCATAAATTAATTGACGGTAAATAAATTATATAATGAACACAAGTACCTACTCACATACCAATATATTTGACAGCGACGATGACACTTCCCAACTAAATTCGATAACTACCTAATAAAATGTTTATCGATAAAAAAAAAAAAAAAAAAAAACACATGTGAGAAATTTAATAAATACCTATTAAATTGATTGCTTAAATTTAAAATAGAAAATTACTGACGTCATTATTTAACACTGTAAAAACTCCATGTATAAATAAAAGCCCAATGTCCATTTCAATGGATAATTTTTAATGATGAATTAAGAAAAATTAAAAAAAAAAAATCGAACCCAAATATAGAAAAATAATATTCAAATATACACATAGACAAAGATTTTCAAAGAAAAATATTTATGTTTATATTTTTCATTAATTTAGTATTCGTTTTGAACTTTAATCTTATAAGTGTCACAGAAAATTATTTTTAAATTTATCGGTAATTTGACACTCAATACAATGAACTAGTATTGTATAATTTTTTCAGATTATGCAAAATATTGTATTTAATTGTATTAAAAAACATATGTAAAAGTGTAAGTTTAATCGAAAATTATTAAAAAATAATAAATTTAAAAAAAACAAATGTCAATTATAATGGACATTGGGTTGATAATACTACAAATATTTTAAAGTGGTCAGGTACCAATACATAGAAAATAAATGGCCATTGGGATCATGAAACTACAAATTAATATAGAAGTTGGGCCTCGGAAGGATAGTGCTGAACTACCGAAATCAGCTATTGTGACCTTTTTTTTTTTGAAACCACGGAATATGGAATCGTGTTCATCAATTTTTATAAAATGTACATATATAATATATCGTTTTTAGAAACTCTTCCTATAATACTTGCAACAAAAGTTATTTTTCCTTCCCTATCCATTAACTTATTTATTGCAACTCTCACTCCTTCCACAGACTTCTTCGTCTCATTTTCTTATACAATATCCTTTTTTTTTTATATCGTATATTATATTTGTTTATATATGAAGATATTATTTTTTATTAATTTTTTGTTCAATATACCTAATATATAGTACTTATACTCATTTTCATCAGTTCTACTTAATATTTAAGTTACACTTAAAATTATTTAAGTAATAATTAAAACTAAAATTATATTGCACCAACAGAAAACTATTTTCTAAATTACCTTTAGTCAGACTTAAGTTAAGTAGATGTTTGAACGTGAATAATGTGGTTTAAGTCAAAAATATGTATACATTTTAAAATAATAATGATAGGGAAAGTGATAAGAGAAATTTTACTCATCGCAGTTAATAACTAATTAAAAAATTTACCTATAATAATGCCTTAGTAAGTTTTTTATTTATATTTATTGGTGCAACAAATTTTATGTTCTGTTTAAATTAAGTGATACTTAGCATGAAGTATAACTTAAGTCTTACTTAGTAAGGGAAAACTTAAGTATCACATTGGTGCAAATGGCCATTAATAGTTCTTGTATATATAATTAATAATCTTTATAATCGCAGTTTGTCGTTATTAAATAAGTAATAGATATAATATATAAATTGTAATATTATAAATATGCTATTAAAATATATATTTACTTATATCATATACATTTTAAAATTAATATTTATATCGTATATAAATATAAAATACACGTGTATTATGTAAGTTAATTATTCCGATGTACTGAAGCATTAATTTAAGGCTAAATATTAACACCGTTACTTTAGTGGTGCCATCACACATCCTGCCACCCCTTAAATGACGCCACTGTGTAGGCGTGTACTCAAGCTAGTGAAAATATATTTCGTTAAAATTAAAATCCAATTTAGTTTTACGTATTTAATAAATAATATTTCACACATTTTGAAAAGTATAGGAATTAATATTTTAATTACGTTAAGATGTTGAATTACAACTTTTTTATTTATTAATAACTAGTATATAATTAAATAAAATCTGTAGTAAAAATATGTGTAAGGTAATCATTCTCATAGTAAGTAGTAAATAGTAATCTGTTTTTATATACAAAATATATTTTTAACAAGGCAATAAATTTAATATGTACTACGTACATAGTACGTATTATTTATAGTAAAAAAAACCTAAATCTATCATTTTGATACAATTAAGATTTTTGTTTACTAGTTTTTTTTTTACAAAATGAAACTAGAAATCGACTATCTTAAATTATTTCAAAATTAATCAAATATATAATATATTTTAATAATACATTTCATAGTTCAACTTATTAAGAAAAAAAAATTTAAAAACTTTCATGTTTCTTGCAAAATACATTCAGTAAAATGAGTATATCATTATAACTACACTATCTCAATCGTATGGACATTGTACAACTTAAAACTAAGTTATTTAATAATATGTTATGAACAAATAATAATGATGACTGAACCTGCATCTTTAAATGTGTACTTTGTATCAACATTGTAACCTGAAGATTATTACAGTCTAGAGGTCACTAGGTTACTGAAAGTATAACAAATAACAAAAAAACAAATGAATGACTAATCACAATATTAATATGGTAATTCGTAGTATTATGTATATACTTTTCTTATATGACGAAATTTGTTGTTAAAAATTAAATTTATAAATAATATAAGTTGTTATTGTCTTTTTATATTTTGTATAGACTACTCGTATTTACAATTCATATGTACAAATATACATAGGTACATGTGATAAAACGGAATGATATACTTTAGGTAGTTTAATATATTATTATATTATGGGTAATAATGTAGAAAAATTAACAAGTTTAGGTGCATAAATGTATTTGAAGAATAATAATACTTAAATAAAAGAATAATATCTATATGATTTTGCACAATATTGTAAAAAAAAAAATCGGTGTTTAAACAAGTCTATTTTTCATTATTAAGACTAGGGGATTAATAAAGAATAAGAATAGGCATATGAAAATTTTTTGGAAATTATTTTTCATCTGAAAATGTATTTCAGGTTCATATTCTAATAACTGATTTTTATTGGTTTTATTAACATTTTAAATATTTTTAAAATTTTTATTTTTATTATTTCAAACCAATTCCCACTTATTTAACAACAAAATATAATCCGGAAATGTCTAATTATTTCACCACTAAGTACTAAATGGTTAGGTGTACTAACTAAAATTTAAATGAAGAGGGTTTAAGACTCATTTACGAGCATGTAAAAGAGTTTTATATTAAATTATTATATTTGAATAAGCAATTACATAATATCATAAAAAAGATAATATTAATAACAATATAAATAGTCAAGGTTGGACATTAACGAGTTAAAAGTTAAAATTAAGTTAAAAAAATAAGTTAATTTTAATTAAATTACTTAATGCGTTACTTTTTTTCAAATTAATTTTTAACTTAATAAGTTACTTTTTTATGAAATATAACGTGTTAACTTTATAAAAAAGTATCTAAATTCAGTACAATTTTGCCCGAAGAATAATGCAAATTTTTGAATAAGGATTTTACGACAGGGTGATCGTCCCCCCCCCCCTTGGGCCGTGCTATTTTGTATTATAACAATTACAAAATATCACCGAAAATTTGGAAAAATACATCAATGCCATTTGTTAGATAAAGACGGTAATATTATTCTTAATATATAAATATAATAAACGTCAATTAATGTTTTCCCCCATGACCGCAGTGACCGTCCGTATTGCCTGTCTACTCTACGACCGTTTTTACATTTCGTTTTACCTTCCATTTTAATATATTCAATATAAATTGTTACCGAATAATTTATTTTGACAGAAGAAGAGATTCCATTTTTGACAAAAATATATAAATGACTGTTGTTAAAATATAATGAAAATATTCGATAAAAAATCAATTACATTTTATCTTTATAGTTTAATTAATATTAGATATATAGTATATTATACACATATAGTTACATAGATATAGGTTTATCTCATTTATATGCTACATATATATTATATGGTAACTTTCAACAATAATTTAGGCTGTGACTATTTTATTGTCATTTTTAACAACACTGGAGGTGCGAAACTGATAAACATTATACAGTTGCATAAATAATATTTCGTGGATGCCAAGTTGTTTAAATAATATACTCATTTTCATATAATATAAATATATAATATAATATAACAATTTTAAATTTATAGTTATTTTATATCCTACATTGTTTTAGTAACAAGTTTTTTAATTTTTGTATAATAGGTGGTTTAAAGGTTACACAAAGATCTATAACTTTTAAAGGCATTTATTAAAGGTTCGAAATTTGTTTTATTTTTATTTAAAAATGTAATAATTTTTATTTTTGTATGTATACACTTTTTCAGGTAAAAGAAAACTTCAGTAGTTTTCTGAGTGTAAAGAAAAACTATCCTCTTTTACAATATATATGTATATCGACATTTTTCCTAATTAGGAAATTTTAACTTTTAACAAAGATAACGAAAAACTACGAGTACCTTTTACCTTAACTTAAATTATATTATTTTTAATTAACTTACTTAACGAGTTACAAAATATCGTTTACTTACCAGCCTTCTAAATAGGTATTTGTTTTGTAGTTTCTAGTATTTCGGACACAATTAACAGATATTCAAGTAGAGTGTTCAAATTTATCTAGATAATAAAAAGGTGAATTTATCTCAACTATTATCTTAGATAGCTCATTTACTCATCGGATATATTTCTCTAGATAATTTTTAAATACTTTGATTTCCATTAAATGTTTGTTACGATTAATGTATATATTCTTAATTAAATTTTTTACATTTATATGGAAGTATTTATTTTTCAATATAAAATTTGTTTTTTTCTGGTATAGGTACATAATATATATTCTATATATGCAATATGACTCAATAATCATATAACATACCACAATGTAGGCAGGAAGTATCTATATTATATTATGTACCTGAATAATTTAGTATTTATTTCCCAGGTAACACTTCTTAGCAGTATTTAAAAAAATACTTCAAAATGGTATTTAAAGAATAATAATATTTGTATTTCTAAAAAAAAAAATAAAATATGAAATATGAGTCAATAAAAAAGTTTTTTATACGAATATTTAAAAAGTATTTCAATACAAATCTTAAATATATATTTTTAATTTTATGATTATCCTAGTAGCTTTTTAATAAGTTGGTACGCAGTAACGTTTTTAAGACTGAGGGGGCATGGACCTGAGTATCGAACTTTTAGGGAGGGTCTAAAAATGTATGATTAAAAAGTTAAAGAAGGAAAATAGATCATAAATTTTTTATTTTAACGTATTAAAAATATTATCATAAAACAAAAAGATTTTAATTATATCTTTAGATAAGCATACGTATACATATAAATATATTAACGTTATGAAACGTTCAAAACTTTTGAATACTTTGTAAATAGCAAAAATTTTAAAATTTATTTTAATTTTTAATTTTTTTGTGTAGTCTTAACTCATTTTAAGCAGTGATTAAATAAAAGTTTTCTATTAAAAAAAATGTTAATAGAAAATTCATTCTAGTTATTATACCTATACATTTAGTTAAATGAGTTTTTTATTTTCTTTCTAGAATGTAATGTGCAATAAAAAAAATAAATAATTAAAAAAAATTCTTAAATATAAATAAATATTCATCGATCGATACCGATAATTCTGAAATTAAATAGTACTAGTAATGTTCCCATTAATAATTTAGGTAGCATAATATCATGTTAAAATTCAGAAATATCTTACTGAGATGTTTTTACAAATGATTTTATACGACTGTAAAAATGATAGATATTGCGTAAAAATATTATGTTTAGAATCATTTTATAGAAATAAATATTTTACCATTGCTTTTGGATTTAAAAAAAAATTGTCACAAACATGCTATTCAATGAGAAAAGTGCTAAACCTTTACTAAATGGATTTTTTTAGAAAATCAATCGGTATTGGTGAAATCCCAGTGGAAATAGTAAAAATTTGGATGAAGACACAAAAAACTACCTATTCAATATTCTTAATGGATCTTATAAATATGGTGCGATCCCTGATGATTTTACTCATAGTAAAACAATCACATTTCTGAAAAAAATAAATTCCACTGTTTGTTCAAATTACAGAACAATTGTTTTTCTATCATAGATATTGTTAAATGTGGTAATAACCAGAATTAAAAAAAGTATCGATGAAAGAATTAACGAAGACCGATTTGGATTTAGAAGTGGAAGAGGCACAAGAGAGGCAATTTTATCTCTACGAGAGATCTTGGAAAGAAAAATAGGGATGGGTAAAAGCAGTGTTGAGCCCAGATAAATAAAATTTTATCTAGATAAAAATAAAGATAACTAAATAAATGTTTTATCTAGATAAAGATAAATAAAATAACTTTATCTAGATAAAAATCAGATACAAATATTTTTCATGTTTTTTTTCATATCAATTTAGCATATTGTCCTTAATAATATATTTAATTTTTAAAAATCCTTCTGTAGTAGGTACCTACTGGCTACTATTTACCTATTATATACCTCAAGAAGATGTTTGTAGAAGCCGAACATTGAAATTAATTTGAAGACTCGTTGAAAATCACATAACATATTTCCCTATTGTAATAAATATTTTAAACCATTTTATTTGGATAAAATACAATTTAAAACATATACATGGATGATGTATACTATAAGTTATATCTCATATACTTCATTATTTACTAGCTAAAAAATACCCGTATTACAATATAATAACAAAAACTGATAAGAAAACAAATTGTATTTAATTCATAAGTTTAAATAATATATAATATGTAATAATAATAATAAAAAAAAAAAATATATACTTTTCAATAACTTTATATACGAGTATAAAACCATCCTTTAGGAATCAATATCTAAATCATGATTCATGTTAGACCTACAACATAGCAAAATTTCAAAAGTATCATCTTTCAATATATTCCGTCTAGGTGTTAAAACCTGTACAGCTCCACTAAAGAGCCTTTCAACAGAAGCTGATGATGGAAATGTAGTGTTATATTTTAAAAATACTTACACGACGTTTTCACTCGGCGATATTTCGTCGTTTTATATTTACAATATAAAAACGCGGCGAATATGGATTACCTGTATAATTTGGTAGAAAACATAATACAACAAAAATAATGATGTGCATATATAAATATAAAATAGGTACTGGCTTGATTATCTATTTTAAAAATATTATTGTGATTAATATATAAAATGCAGGTTTATATTATTATTTATGGATACACAATATTATTATAGTATATTATATATAATAGTCGAATGTCTAGATTATTTTATTCGACGAGTGACAATAAAATAATTTTATCTAATAATTATTACAGCATATTAATAGCGGTCAAGCGAAACCGGTCCGAATTTCAAATAACATCATATGATATTATTTAATATGTACCTACCCGGAAACAACAAATTTAATGTTTAAAATATAAATACTTTCATATACGTTTAGAAAACTAAATTAAAAATATACCTACTAATAACCATACCTATAACTGAAATTTAATGGAAATCAAAATAATTTTAAAAGTATCTAGATAAATTTATCTAAATGAGTAAAATTGTTATTTAAGATAATAATTTAGATAACTTGTTGTTTTCTATCTAGATAAGATAAAAGATAAATTTATCTAGATAAGTCTCAACACTGGGTAAAAGCATTTACGTGGCCTTCGTAGATCTCGAGAAAGCTTTCAACAAAATCAACTTTAATCTGCTCTTTATAAACTTCCAAAATGCTGATATAGACTGGAAAGATAAGTGATTTATCTTTTACTTATATAAAAACCAAGCTACAATAATAGATGTCAATATTCACAAGGAAGAGGCAGAAATAAAACAAGGAGTGAGACAAGGATGTCCGCTCTCACCCTAATTATTCAACTTATTCATCGAAGGAACAATAAATAAAATGAAAATTAACACAAATGACATTTATATTAACGGTCAGAAAATACATTTGATCCAGTTCGCCGACGACATTGCTCGAATAGCGGAATTTGAAGAGAATTTAAACCTCATGCTAAATTACTTGGACACAATACTAACAAAATTTAGTCTTAAAATCAACATAAATAAAACAAAGGTGCTTGTAGTAAGCAAATCAGACCAACAAAATACAGCAAACATCATGATTAGTGATGAATCAGTTAAACAAGTAAAGGAATTTTGCTATCTAGGAAGCCTAATTATGGAAGATAACAGATCAAAAAAAGAAGTTAAGAGAAGAATAGCTTTAGCAACACAAGCATTCGAAAAAATAAGATCTATATTGACTAACAAGAACTCGAGTATCCAAATTAGAAAGAGCTTCATAAAAACGTATAGCTGGAGTGTATTTTTATATGGCTGCGAGACGAGGACCCTAAAGAAGTATAAAAAGGAAAGGTTGGAAGAGATGGAGATGTGGATTTGAAGATGAACAATAAGGACGAGCTAGACAGAGAGAAAAAGGAACGACGCCAGAAGAAAGAAATGCAAGAAATAGATGAAGAAAGAAACATAATTTCAACTATTATGGAAAATAAAGTAAAACTTATCGGGCACCTGTTAAGACATAACAATTTTGTCGCAAACATTTTGGAAGGAAATATTATGGTGAATGACCAAGAGGAAGACCTATACAATCGTACTTCAAAGACATCAACCAACGAATGGGTTTCAGGTCATACCATCAACTGAAAAATACGGCGCGTGATAGAGGAGATTGGTTACTACAACAAGGCCTTACTTTAGAATCTGATGATGATGATTAATAAGAAAAACCAAACTAAAAATGTTGTCTCTTGTCAGCAAGGTCTGCGCACGCCTATGATAAATATTACGAACTTACTTTTATTAATGAAATAGATAATTAAATACAATAAGCTAAATAGATATGCAAAAATCCACATCAAAAATATTTTTATCCGGTTTTTTATTTAGATAAAAAAACCAATTTATTATATTTATATCTAGATAAAAAAAAAAATTTAGTTATCATTTTCATTATCAACATAAAATTCCATTTATCAAGACTCATCAATATTCACATACCTACCACTGGATAGGAAAGACTGATGTTATCTGTATACAATTTTATGAATCTCGTTTTTATTAACAAAATAACCATATAATTAATATTAATTATATTATTAGAATTTTTAGGTCTTAAGTACATTTTTTTATTTGTAGGACATTATGATGATATAATCATTGTACATCAGCATTAATAAATAATTGTTCCTTTTATTCTAATTTTGCCACACTTCTAATATAGTTTTACGATCCACGATAAATAATATCATATTATACATAATACATAATACATATTATTACATAACGATTAATATATTTTTTTATACATGTCATTAGTATTTTTTTTTTTTACTTTAATAAAGAAAAATAATGAAAAGGGATATAATAGAGGGAGTGCATGCAGTAAATCTATAATATTATAAATGAACGTTATCTTTAAACTATGTAAATAAATTAATAAATACATTATGTAATATTCATAAATTAATATTGCCAAATCGATTAAAATGCTCCGCTAAAAACGATAAAAATAACATCATTACCTAAAATATAATTCAAGATAACGAAATCTGTGGGTATATCTATTAAAATTTAATAATATTAGAACTGATATACATTTTTCGAAAGTTTTCAAGGATTTAACTTTTTAATTAGACTTATAAGCGTCAATTTGTTATTTATTTTTAAGCATATAATTTAATACAATTACGAAATAATTATAAAATAAATGTTCATTATAATTAGTAAGGTATATTAGTAATAAATATTATATTTCCATATAGCCTAAAGGTACATACTGCTAAACTACAACCTAAACACATATTATGTATTATGTAATATTTTTATTATGATATTATTAAGCGCGTTATAGTTTGTTGATAAGCCCGGTGTTACCTATGTGTTTATTGGACTTAAATATATTAAAAAAAAAAAACAATATGTACTTTTTAATTTTTATTCTAGGTAATTTTTTTAAGGTGGATATGCTTTTTTTCTATGGAAATCTTTGGCTTAGTAGAAAAAAAATATACTGCCTCCCCCCTTCAATGATCTACATTTTAGAAAAAATATAAAGAAGTTATATACCTATATATATTTTTTTTATTGTAAATATTTCCACATAATACTCAATTATTTTGTATTTTATCATTTATATGTATTTAGTATTATGTATGTAACGATGCAGTGATATTAAATATGAACAACGGTAGATTCCAAAAATCTCTACAAAAAATAGATATTTTAGACCCAATATTTATTACTATAAATGTTATTAAAACTGTTAAAGAATAATATTATATTGAATGTTGGAGTTGTTGTGTGTACTACTGACAATTTTTTTAAATATGCACCTATACTTAATTTAAGTATGTATATAATATAAGTTATAATATGTAATGTTAGAAATGTATAATAATATATTAATTTTTTCACTGATTTTATTAATTATCATTGTCCAGTCTACGTGTTAATTTTATCAAAAAAATGTTATTTTTTGAACAAAAAAATACATAAAGCTTACTATCACCTAAAAATATTAAATAAAACATTTAGAAATAAGAATGATATGCATTCATTTTAATATTCTGATTATTGATCATTTTTATTTTCATCGACTAAATACTCTGGATATTTGAAATATGAAACACATTTGTAACCTGATATATAATACTTAAGTTCTAATATTTGAATCCAAGTTATAAACACAGTTGACTGAAGTACCGATATTTTAATTAATTGTTCATTAACAAATATATAACTCATATACTATATCAAACGTTTAATTGAATAGTGTATTGTAATATATTTCAAATGTTTTTCTGGATTTTTGGAAAAGTGTTTTTGAGTTATAGTTTTCTAATCATAAGCTTAGATACATCGTATTCACCATCCTCGTTGAGTCCATCTGTCAATTCATCTATGGATACATTGTCATAATTATTAGTACATATGTAGTTACAAGGAACATTGTTGATTTAACAATATTTTGTTATTCGTAGTTACTAAACAGACAGATTCGAAATGAATTTTTTTTTCTTAAATTGGCACGTCCATCTGTATTTTCAACCCGTTGCTATGGTTACCAATATTAATATTTAGAATTTATATTTGTTTTGTTAGTTTTAAGGTTAATACTATGTAAAGTATATTAAACAAAGTGTTCTTAAATCATTTATTGAATTATAGTTTATTTCTGAAAATACATTTAGAAATCGGGAATTTATAAGATCTTGAAATTTCGGTACATTTTGATTTAAAATGTTGACAATTTAAATTTACGAAAATTAAACTATCACTATTTTACTCACTAAGGTAAAATTCATAAAAAAATTTTATTTCATAATTTTTGATCCGTTCAATCATTATGTTAAAAAGATACAGATCAAATTCCAAATTTATAAATTTGCTATATCCAAATATTCAAAGTTGAAAAAATAAATATAACATTTTGACGTGCTTTAAGATTTTAGTAAAAAACATATATAATTAATGTAGATTTTGGTTAGATTATGATTTTTCTTTTTGAGGAATTTGATTTTGAATACACATTTTTATATCTTTTTATATATTTTATTACTTCATCTTGTAGAAATAAAAATCATAGAATAACAAATCTCTTAGTAAAATCCATTTTTCACATAAATAAAATTGTAGATAATTATTAATATTATTGTTATTATTATTATGCGTTCTATTTTTAACGAAACCAAGTTTTATTAATTGTACCCATAATAACGAGAGAAGTATTAAAATTATGAATATAACAATAACTTTTAATACTAACATCTAACAATATTATAATAATAATTTACAATATTAATAACAGTTTTTTTTTTATTGGTTTTAGTTTTAGGTTTCTAAACATAATTTTAGTTAATTTATTATAACTGTCCGTTTGTCCATAGTTACTAGTGAAGAACGTTATTGATTTGCTTACTAATAGATAGATATTATTCGTTTTGTTTTATAATGTTTGAATAAAATAGTTATGAAGATCTTATTGATTTTCTTTACATTTTATTATTATTAGTTATTATCACTAAGGATATGGAAAACGGGAAGTTTAAAGTATTTTAAGAATGTGGCTTTCTTAACATCCGTCGGTCTATCTTTGCATTCCGTTACCATGATTACCAATATCAATATTTACAATTTATTTTGGAATAAATACAATTTAGCTATTACGCGATCTATTCATTTTTTTCCCTATATAAAATTGTATGTATAAACGATAGTGTTATTCGATATTGGTGCAAATATTTAAAGCTATAGTGATTAGAAAATGACGAAATTCGAAAAATTACCCTCGTTATTCCATACCTATCTACATAGTATAATGGAATTAGAATAGTACTGATAACGAAACGTATAGTTCCGAGTTCGTATAGATATATATATATGTGTGTGTCACATAACAATAAATTAAAATTACAATACTGTCCCTACCCTTTGAGTTGACCTAACGCGCAAATCCTCGCTGTCGGCTCCGGTACTTCCCCGAGGAAGGAAAATTCCTCAGAAATTTTCCAATATGATGGTTTAAAGCAGGTCGCGGTTAAAAACAGAACAAAAAATAAATAATCTAAAATATATAAAAAAAACATGATTTGTGAAGTATGGTATGATTATTAAAAACGTCTTTTTTATACAAAAACACGGCATAAAATATGTCAATTTTCGGAATACTATATTTTCAAATCGATATTACTTTGAAACTAAGTATTTGCGACAAAATCGAACTACATCATTTTAAACACATTATTTTACACAGGTTGAAAAAGTTGATAAACCGCGTGGTAGCAAAACTAGGATGACCATACGTCCCGTTTTTGAGCATTGCATCCCATTGTCTCAACACACTTTAAGTGGAACGCTTATTGTCCTATTTTTCCAAGTTGGTTCCGTATTAATTTCATTTTTTTGGGGTAGTAAAAAAGTAAAATAATAGCTAAAATATTTATGGAAAATTCATGAAAATTATTTTTTTTTTTATGTAATGATAAATTAAAACAAAATAATATTCCTATTTTCGTTCATCGTAATAATGTAATAACAAGATTATCTGGGAATTGGAACAATAATATTAAATATGAATTTTATATAAATTATATTAGGTAACAAGACGACGACGGCCGTAGTAGTCGACGAAATGGGTGTAGTCGACATGACTAATCAGAATACCGGGAATGCAGACGTTTTAGTCGTTTGTCGAGTGTCCGCCATCCGGTAATATATAATATATATAGACCCGTTTGTAATTCGTATTCGTCCTCTTGTTTTCGACTTATGGCTTATCACGATAATGATTATGCCCGTTAAATTAGAGATAATATTATTACAGAGTTTTTTCACAATTATACTGTTCGAGTTGACAACTAAAAGAACTTTATGATAACGCTATATAAAAATAAATATAAAAATATTCTCGGAAGTGTCAAAACTCGTTGGTCATTTTTATTGCCGGCAATTACAAGAATAATTGATATTTATCCGGAATTAAAATCATATTTTTCGGAACAGAAAAATGTCCCACAATTTCGAAATCTTTTTTAAATGTACTATCCTTTTCCTATAATATAGTTTTATTTTTTGCAATGTCAATTAAAAGTTGTCTGTGATACTGTGACAAGAATAGAAGGAGGTAAAATATCAACATGTGAAGTGGATAAGTGGATACAAATTAAATGTATTGGTCTGAAAAATAAAAAATAAGAGAAAATTGATCTTTTTGACGATACTTTCTTATATATATATATAGTTCAAAATATTTCTTTGGGTCCGATTAAATTACATTTACCTACTTAGGATGATGACCAAAAGAGTATATTTATATAATTGTTATAAAAAATTAAAACACTGTTGAGTTAAACTAAAAGAAAATCATTTATTTGTTGAATTTCATCATATGGAACAAATAGTGAAAATGTAAATTAGATAATGGCACCATTAGTAATCAGCATTAATTGAGTATTAATTAGCTGTGCCTAACATAAATGCAGCTGTGGAGATAATTTTTTCTATTATCAACGTGGTTTGGACGGATGAAAAAAATCGTTTTAATGTTAAAGCTATTAAAGCAATAATTATTATTTGCATATACTGGCATGTAGGGCGTAAGTAAATTACCGGTAAAATAATATGTTTTATAAATAATGTATTGATTTTATTTTATTTTTTTATTGAACTGTTACAATTTATAAAATCGATCATTACGGCATACCTACTCATACGAGTATACCATATAATAATATATAAATATCTACATAAAATGGTTACAGCACGTCAGTATAATATTATTTAAAATACAATCAACGTCCAAACGTCACCACTATAATTTACAGACAGAAATAAAATAAAAATAAAAGTTGTGTAATAAAGGAAAATGTATAATATTATGTTTATGCGTTTAGTGTTTACCAAAATCTTGTTCGTAGTTTATTTGATCATGGGGAGCCGTGGACGTCACTCCTCGTCCCCCCCCCCCGTACTATAAATATTATGTGTAGGTACTCGTTAATTACGAAGAAATTCGATTCCAATATTATATTCCATTTAATTTTTTCCCTCTTTGTTCTATGCAATTTTGTCGGATTTATTTACTTACATAATATTATACAGATAAACGCAACGGATATCGGTTTTATTAGTGTATGATCATAAACTATGCCTAATAGGAATTACAGCAGTAAAATTAAAATAAAATATGATATTGGTACTATTGGTCATATGATTTTGTTGAGTTGTTGAATATTATACCGTGTATAATATTAATTTATGAAATTAGTCAACAATAAAATTTTGTTACTCTGGGTATCAGATAGGTGAACTAAGCTCGAGTGATCGTTCTCGCGGTGAATTATTTTGGCTGTAGTTTGTCGCCGAATTATCACCTCTACGATTACAATTAGATTAATTCTTCAACTCCCAGATTTTTCTAATATACTACTGTATATATATCTAAATAAAAGTGATATTATTGTGGTATTTTTAAATTTCTCAAATAAGATTTTTGTAGGAGTCAATATGTAGTATATTTCATATGATATAAACAAAATTTAATTTATTGTGTTATTTTATCATTACATTATTTCTTTTATAATGGTCATATATTGTTTCAAGGTAAAATACACGTAATTATAATGTAAATAAAACGTTATTTAATTGTTGATTTTGAATAAAATTGAATATAATATTATGTACAATATAATAATTCAAAATTAGTGATTTGATCTTGATTCATACTCATAGTTCCCTATGGGGAGTACAGTTCTGCATAGCCCTATACAATCATAGACATGACTAAATTAGTATTCAACTGGCAAGTTAACTGAACTTTAAAATTAAGTGTTAAGACCAAACGTACTAATTAATAATATACTATAATTAAATAGGACAAAAATATTTTTAAACAAAATTGAGATAAAACCAAAGTTTAAATTGGAACTGAAACAAACCAACTAAAGTGAAATTTTATCAGTGGCGTATCTACAATTTAATTGAAGGGGGATATAGGACATTTTAAAGTCTTTTTTTCAAACATAACTTTTTATATTATTTTAGTTCAATATAGGTAATTAAGTTTTAAATTCCACAGTATGCATAGTATATGGACATTAAATTTATTACTATATTAAGATGCCATATATTTATGGATAGGTAATAATACAGCTCCAAATTTTGTTCTATATGGCTTTAAAAATATATTGATGAAAATATTACTTATATACATGACACCTATTTATTATACCTAAAAGAAAATTAACACAAACATTTAAATTTTTATGCTGTATATGACCAATACATTCCTTTATTCAAATAATTTAAAAAAAAATGTGGTTAAATTTTAGATAATAAAATATAATATTCATTGAAAAAATCATTGAAGTTATAAAATATAAAATAATGTTACGAAATATAAAATATCGTTAATCATAATATATATTATCTTATTTATGGAATATCTCATCGGACTAAGTTATTCTTATTTTCTAAACTGACTAAGTACACTTTTCAACATAGAAAAGATTTGTAAAAATGAAATTTATATGCAGATAAAAAAAAAACTATTTCATAATTAGATTATGTACATTTTGTGGTTTTTTGATAATTTTTAGTTATATTTGTTTTGTTCTAAGTTTATAATTCTATAGATATGAAATTAAAATTTTAAACCAATATTAAAAAGTTATCAATATTATATTTAATTTGTGAAGCTTATAGATTAATATTGATAATATTATTATCATAATAATATCAATAACTAAACTATAATGAACTCATTAGCATAATTAATTAGCGTCACCTTAATGAACGTTCAACACGTTTATATTAGTATTCAAAAAGTACACGTGCACTGTGATGTTGACCCAGATAAATCGAGTACCTATACAAAATATAAATAATGATTATGTAACAGCAAATAAATGGGTATTATAATTGTATTTAATATGATCGTAATCTGAGTTTATTGATCGTTCTGCACGTATAGATTCTTGTTTTTCTTTTGTAGATTAGTATAATCTGCATTATCTCAGTTGGCATATTTTTAAAGATTGTTAAAGATAAATTTCATTATCTTTGTGCAACATGTTCAAAATTGGAGTTCAAAATTTTCTGAATAAGTATTTTTTGGGAGGGGGAGTTTCTTCGGGACTTATATTTTTTTAGTTCCCAAGATTATATTTAAATATGTAGTTATATAGTGAAATTTAGGGGTTAATCGGTCGGCGGTCACATACTTTTAGAATTTTACGAAAGACTTTTTTTTTTGTTTATTTAATGTTTTTTTAAAGTGAAGTTTTAGGAAATTTTTTTTTAAGGTGGTTGGGTGTATTATTTTGGATAGCTGAATCGGTTGACAAAATATATTTCGGTACCATTGCCAACAAAGGTACCTAAATGTAGGCTGTTTTATAATCTACCAATAATTAATTATAGTTTAATATGCATTCTACAGAAATAATAAAATTATATAAATATAAAATATATTTCTATCTATATAAATAAAATAACTTGTACGGACACGATGAAATTTGGCCTGTAATTTCGTTTCATGATGTAGAGGCCCAATAAGAAAGGATTTTGAAAAATTTTGATTTTAAGGGGTTGATATGGACAAAATATGGGAATTTTACGTATAATTGTTATTGTAATTAGTTTATTCGAGTTTCCCGGGTAACGATTTCAATTGTATTAAGCTTACATAATTTATTATTTATTATTATTAGTTAACTGTTCATTTATTTTGATTGTGAATCGTTGAGTTGGATGCAATAATCTCTAGCTGCCATCTTGCAATTTGATTTAATGTAGCGTTAAAAATATTTTAAAATTATGTCGATTAAAGAGATTATTGTAAAAAAATTAAATATAGATATCCAAATTTTTTATATTCTACTGCTGACATTATCTTTTGAGAACATTTTAGAAATATAATTTTTATTATATTCACTCATATACTATCTACACTAAAATATCACGGGCAAAGCCGCGATAGGTACCCCGTTTGTATAACACGTAAAAGGTATATTCCAGACTCATAATTTTTTCACGGCTTTCTTGTGGGTACAGGCGATACAGTGGTAACATATAAAATAATATACTAAGGTATCAACGTACATCCTAAACCACTGGGTCTAGGGATTTGACATTTTGCACAGTAAATCCTTATACAATATAGGCAAGCTCTAAGAAACGATTTTTCAAAAAGAGGAGTTGAGTTTTAAAAATGTTAAGGTTTAATAAAATATGTTAGATAACGCTTATTACTAAAATTTAAATATTTTAAAGGTTATTTTGGGTGATTTATACTTAAAATAACATTGCTTCCATAGTAAGTTACATCCGAAAATAGTTGAACAATTGCAATGTTTTTCCAAGGCAACGCCGAGTAATTCAGCTAGTTTATACATATATATAAACTATAAATATAATGTCAAGATTATATCTACATAATATCGTTATTATTATTAATAATTGCCGAATTCAGATTTTACCTGACCGTAGGGCGACATTAATGACAAAATAATTGTGGAAATACTTAATAACTATTGATAAACTACAATTAGGAAGGTGCATAAAACCATTAAGTGATATCTCTTGAGATAATGATAGTATTGCGATGATAAACTTGTCTAGGGCCATTATTTACCCCGCGCGCCTGATCAAAGGTTAAGAATAATATTACCATCTTTATCTAACAAATGGCATTTATGTAGTTTTCAAAATTTTTGGGGACGTTTTATAATTCAAACTTTTTGTAATACAAAAAAGCACGGCCTAAGGAGGGGGGCGAGATCGTCCTGTCGCCCCCCTCTCAAATCTGCCACTGGTACAGACTATAGAGGTAAATAGCAATTATCTGTTATCTACCTCAAGGCTGGTGATTTAGACAAAACATAGGAAACATAATAATTGTTTATTTTGAATAACTTATTATACACTATAGTCATATAGGCATATTAAAATAATGCAACCAATAGATTTTTTAAAAAAAAGTCAAAAGAGGGGGGCGATCCGACTATCACTCCCCCCGTAAAACCACCACTGAGATATCGTGTAAATTATTGAAATAAATACATGGGAAATATTATATTATTATAGCGTTTTCTGATAATATATAATCGAATTCGAAATCAAATCAAATGATGGTGTATTCATAAAATAAGAGAATTTTATAGTATACTCGCATTATCTAAACGAGTGAATATAAAAAAAATACTACGATGAATTACACAGTGAAACAGATGGAAAACGACAACAGTAATTACTTGAAATTTAAATTTTCATTTAATTTTAAACAGGTAAGGCAAAGGTGGGGCAAAACTAAATTTGGTTAGGGTATTTACTCTACCTGGCTCTACCCACTAGCGCTACCATTAAATTTGCACTACAATTAGAAATGACATGTACTTCCTGAGCTCTGACGTATTTTTCAAGTGTTAAAATTAAAACATAGAAGAGTGACGATTAGTCTAATGTACAAATTGCTAATGTAATAGCTAAAGGTCAGAGTGCACATGAACATCATTTCGTTAATATTACTGATAGACTGAGCATTTAACAAATTTATTTCTTTGTTTTATATTTAATATAATTTATTGTATGATTTTTTTAGTAATTAGCAAAGTGGTTCTGTAAAACCACAATTAAATGCATACAAGAAAGCAAAACATACAAGACTTTCTTAAAAAACTTTTCCTTCTGCTACGAAGACTAATAATTGATTTATTATAAATTAATAAAAATACCATAGGCAACTTCAAACTGTTGAAAAAATTATAGCTCGTTAAAAAAAATGTGCAAACTTTTACTCGATCAATTAGTAACCACCCGAATACTATAATGAGTATCTCGGTCAAATACTCCTTAGATATTTAGTCTAAAGCCTCGTTTACACAAGTTACTTCAATAAGTTATTAAATCGAATACTAAATTACGTTTAGAGTCTACACATATCGAAAAGTATATATTCTAATTTCTAGTAGTATATTATTATATAAATTACAAAATAACGTTCATAGTTATAAACGTTTACAATTAAAGAGAAAATAAATAATAAAACCAAATATTAAAATATTACATAATTTTTATTCTTATTTTAATTCTTCGAAAAAATTTCATTTTTGAAAATAGGCAAATAAAATTCTTCAATTTCAAAATTTCAACTTCAAAAAAAATTTCAAATCCAAATCCATATAATATGATTAATGTTATTCAAAAATGTCCTTAGTGTAGTTCCAATATACTTGAACTTCTAAAGTTTTTAGGTTTGCGAAATATTTATGGTTGAGGCTAGAAAGATATTTCCCCAAGCAACCGATTTAAAAATGTATTTAATTGAATAATATTAGAATCAAAATTAATATTAAACTACAATGCATATTTTTAGTAGAGATGATTTATCAAATGATCATTTTTGGTTTATTAATTTAGTATTAGGACATAAAAAAGGGTTCAACTAAGGTAATCAAATCCTTAATGTATATATATTTAGAACATTTTTAATATTTCCAAAAAATAGTTAGTTATAAATATTTTAAATACCTGTTACCTGTTTTATTTTTTTCATTTTTTTTTCTAGGTTAAATAGACGACACCGGTGTAACAGTTTTCACAATATATCCTAATTTATACATTAATATAAAAAGGAATTTGTATGTATATAAATAATTATCTTACATAATAATTATGTATTGTAATTTTTATACGTAAGTAAAATTGTAAAACAATAAAACAGCAATACTACAACGTTCAATTTCAACGATAGTTTAAGTGGTACTGTTAACATATCTAGAATGTATAGAGTACTTTAAGAAAAATTATAATATCGTTATAATAAATTTTAGATATTTGAACAAATAAAATAATAATAATAATAATAATAATAATATATAAATGTCATATATATATATATATCACTGGCTCTCTATTAAAAAGTACTATTTATATTTTTTCCAAAAAATATATTTTTTTTTTGTACCGTATCTTTTGATTTAAGAATTATATGAATTTCATTATTACTAGGTGTCATACATAGAGCCGAAAAGTGCTATATCAATAAAATGCACGAATTTTTGAAAATTTGATAACACATTTTAATCCTAATTATTCAATCAAGTAAAAAATAAATATCTAATATTCATATAAAATAATATGCTTAAGATAAAAATTGTTGTTTATTGTACTACCACTGCAATAAATTTTTGATACAATAGTATTATATACGTACTTATTGTATTCCAGCTATACCTGCTGGTTTTGTCAATAACCATCGCTTAATGTCAAAATTATTAAAATATGTAAAACATTTAGTACTTTAAAAAATGAGTGTGGTTAATACAAAACAATGAAAAAATATATCTTTAATATGATTATTATATAATAATATAATTTACCGTGTGCCACCGTCAAAGCCTTCCGTCTCTACTTAAGAGGACGCCACATCATCAATAATAATCCGTAAAAACATAGTTTCGTACTTTTATATACTTATTATATCGGTTAGAATAATCACAGGTAAAGAACTTTTACATCGATAAAAAGCAAACACCATTTTACTATATTTTGATAAAGCCATTTTTGTTTAATGTTATAATTGTATTTTTTATAAGCAATTTTAAATTGTAAAATTTTAATACTTTTATGGATTTGCAGATTTAAAATACTTAGAAAATACAATCTCTGTTAGTAGTTAGAAAATAGTTTTCTTCTTTTATTTAGAGCCAATATTAATGATTATTCTGAAAGCCATAAAACTTTCAGATAAAAGTTCGAAAGTGGTTTTTTAATGAATATCGCGATTACATAACAATAAAGGATGAAACTAACACTGGATTTTTCAAATTACTTTTAAAATAGGTATATTTAAATATTTTTGGATTGTTGGATTTTCATTTTTCTTAAAATTTCATAAAAATTCCCCATATAAAACCCCTTAACAAATGGGTATGTGACGTCCTCTTAACTATCGGCTGGCAATGTACACTGTTTTTCTGTTTAAGCCCTTAACAATAAAATATTTTTGTTAAAATATTGGTACACTGATACATACTTTTTTATTTTTGATTAAAAGTAAAATCGCCTATTTAATAATATAATTACATTTTTTCGTAGAAAAAGTGCTATCTATAGTAGTTTTTTGCTCTTTAAGACAACTTTCCTTATACGGTATCAGAAACTAAATATATTGTAAATAACGATTAAATGGATTTTTTTTTGGTATAGATTTAATGAAAATACAAAGGACAGTTTTTTTTTTTAAATTTATTATTTTACATAAAACGCTCACCTGAAAGATTTCAAGAACACGAGGTAGAACTTTTTAATTGAGAACCCGCGATATATAAGAATTGAGTTGGAATATTTATTTAAATATTTAGATAGTATTTAAATATATTTGGAATATTTTTTCCTGTGTAATTGAATACTTATTTATAAGTATTATATACAAAATTAATATACTGTAATTAGGTAGTACTTAAAAGGATATTGCGCCAATGACATTCAAAGAAAAAAAAAATTTTCAGACAAATCGAAAGAAAGTTTTTAAGCTAAAATAACTGTTATACTATTTATAGAGGACAATATATTTTTAAAGACATAGTTATCGACATTTTTGACATAATAATCATTAAAAAAAAACAGTGACAAAACAAAAACTTTCATTATACAATCAATAATGAGATTATAATTAAATAATTGTACAATACCAATAATATTGTTTTTTAATTATTGTAATCTACAAATTTTATATTTTGTTTACAGATACGCAAATAAAAATTCACCTCTAGTGAGTTCAGTTCACTATCATTTTTGTATTAAGTAATAACTACTAAATTATTATTTTAGTTATTAATGTACATGAATAAATTAATATAAATGTATATTATTAATAAATATTAATATAAATAAATTAATAATTAATTGAATTTCTTCTCATAAAATATATACATAATATATGAGATAATTGTAAATACCTGGAAAAAGAATATAATATTATAAGTTATATTGTTATATATATATATATTCAGGGAAGACTCAATTGGATGACGATAATCTTCATGGAATAAAAATTGACTTTGCATAATAATTTTAATACAGTATACTGCATGTTGCCATGACATATTTAATTTAATTAAATTAATATTTTTAATTAGTTATTGGCGAAGCACCTATTATGAAATATAATTCATAATAATATTATTTTTGATATATTTATGTTAGAACAATATAATATAAATTTATCTCAAAATAAAGATAATAGAATTAGAAATAGTTATACGATTCATCCAATATAGGGAATAATTATTCTCTGTTAAGCTTGCAGAGAACAATTCTAGTATTTAAAAAAATATACAAGAGTGGAATAAGCTCTATCACGTATTGCAGTAGCCGATCCAGGGGGGAGGGGTAAAGGTAGATTTTGCTACCTTCAAACTCATTTTCTATATTGTATTTTACTATACTTTATATGATTTATTTTGTAATGTAACAGGGAATAATCTTTATAAAATGTTATACAATTTCAGGATTTTTCCCCTTGCCTCAAAATTTTGCTCTGGATTAACTTTATTGTTGTAAGAAGGTCAGAATTATACATTTTTCAATTCAAAAGTTACGACAACAGCACAATTTTAAGTACCAATTTTAATGAAAATGATAATACGTTATGATTGTAAATTTGTGTGTATTTCTTAAGTCAAAATTAAGAAATTATAAACTTTAACTTTTTTGGCTGTAGGAATCATATTTATTTTCAATTAAATATTTTAAAAAAATTTTTTATGTATATTTTTTTTTTATATCTGCATTAAATGTTGAGCGTAAGGGGCTATTCAATTATTAAGTCATTACACTCTTGGAATGTTTAGACTTTTCCCTTCACTATTTCAGCAAATATAAAACCCTTCTCTCCTAAGTTGCGACAACACAAGTTGAATTTCCTAAAATTAATATTAATGACTTTTTTTTCATATGTCGCCATTCTAAAGAGTTCTATCTAGTTGTTTAAATTACACATTTATATTCCTCACGTTAGCATGATTCTAATCCCCTCCCCACTACCCATTATTCTTTATTAGCAAATTTCAATACATATCAGACTCCTCCCTCTCCTCCCCCCTACCTAGATTCTATCGCAACACTTGAAATGACCAAAATTAGTAATGTATCGGTGATGTACCTAAATTATATTTTATCTTATGTATGTATGTATATGCTTTTTCGGGTAGAAGAAGTAAGGTAAGGTGAGTTAATGATTATTGATCTTTTTGATTATTATATCGTTTTAGTTTGTTCTTTATAGAAGTAATTTTTTGATGTTCTTTGTATTTTCATAAACATAAAGAAAAACTACCAATATCAATAGTAAATTGTCATTAATGGGTAAATTATACTCTTAGTAACTTTAAAATTACATTTTTCAACAATTTTATGAAATTTGTAATTTTAATTGGTTTTTTATGAATACATAAACAATTTACATCACACTTTTTGGATGGAAGGACTCGACTAGATTTCTCTGGTAAAATCGTGTCTGATTTCAGTTCATTGTTTTTGATATTATAAAAATATAAATAATAAATTATCTTAAAAACCAATTGGTAATTTACTTATACGTGGACAAAAACTACATAAAATAACGGACAATTTTAATAAGTAAATCGGAAAATAATACTTAAGTACCTTAAGTTTCGCTCAAAATATTTTTGTCGCAGAAAAAACTTCATTATTACTATTAATTTGAATAAACTCAACCAATTTGATACTATATTACCAATAATTTTAAAGAACATAAAATCACACCTGTGTGAAACCCAAATATCACCTTATTTAAATGATTGAAAAGATGATGTTAAAATAAAATATATGTTAAGTGACAAATCCATTGAAGTTCTAGAACAAAATAAATACGAGGTATCGTAATCACACTTTTAAAATATCTTATAGATATATTTTTTGCACTATAAACCCTTGTGGTTTTTAAAATGAAAAAATAGATCTAAAAAGTTTTAAAAATTAAAAATGTGATGTATTTTCCTGTAAAACGGGATTCTCAATATTTGCTTTATGGTGTATCCATGGCATGTTTTGTGGCTGTGCATTGAAAATATCACATCATTAGTTTTTGAACCATCTGTCTTTATACGGTTTAACATAATACATAGAGAGCCTAGGCTCTTAAACAATACCTATATATTACTTTAATATGGTACAAAGTGATACTGACGTGACACCACTTGTAAATATTGATTTTAAAACGTATTTGAACATATTTTCACCTAGTATCATTCGTAATATTTTCATTATTCTAAATACGTACTTAAAATTGCCCATATCGAAGCCCCTTTACAACCGGATGTTCAACGTCCTCTAAATATTGTTATGCAACGTAAATGAAAGATGTTATTTATTGAGTACATTGATCCTTACACGCTACGTCAACAACCAAACTCCCCACCGATCCACAAACCTACCACAGCAACGGCCAAACAACGCTCCAACACCTCGCCGAAATACCATACACACGGATGTTACATAAATGATTGTACACGAATAGGATATATTTTCTTGATAAATAAGATTAATCAATATAATATATACTTCAATATGAACATAAATAATAAAATACGTGATATTTTTTATGATATTTTACGATGATTATTTTTTCTTACTTAAACACTTATTTCCTCGATAAATATATACTTTATATTCTGAGCTAACTTATTAATTTTATAATGGTATAAGTTTTATATCTAATATTTAGTAAAAATAAATATATACCTATAAATGTTTAAATAAATAAAATAAATTCGTCCCATTTTTAGTATGGAGAGTAATTTTTTCTTAGAACCGGCAGTAATATGAGTTAGATTCGAAAGCTCAATACTTAACATGCCCAATTCAACATAATTGAAAGCGTGTTTCGTTCACGTGTATGAATACAAGCTTCTATAAAGTATAAATCCATAATATGATAGTGCATATTTATTTTACCATGTTTAATCACTGCGATTTTCAATATTGGACGAGCGAGATCGCATCGCGGAGTGTATTATCAGCTTTAGCGGCATTATAATTTATCAATACGATATATCATGATAAAATATGTAATAAAAGAGTGATTTACAAATCACACAAGATACGTGAAAAAATAATAGGTACATTATTATTAACATAAATACCAAAATTCGCATCATTAGAATAGTTTGTTTGTCATCTTATTGGAAATATACTAGTACTTGATAAATAAAACTGATATATCAGGTTTTTTTTAAAAATATTATAAATAAAAAAGATAAGCTCTCGAGTATTTAATATAATATACTTATTTCTTTTCCGAAAATAATTGTTCTAGAAATTCGTAATTTTCACAGAATATAGGTATATTACTCTAGTAACAATCTGTATAATATCTCTTATAAAGTAAACATTAGTGACACATTTACATCATCGAGATTTCATTTTAAATTTATGTTTTTTTAGTTTAGTATTTAATATTTATTATTTATATATGAGAACTATTTTAATATAGGTAAATACATAATAATATGTATAATATATTGCAATAAAATGCATCCAACAGTTGCAGAATAATACATTTTCATCCAATGGTTAATAACACAGGTCTGTAAAAGTTTGCTGTTAGAAATTTAAAAACTTATTTATGTGTAATTTTTGACGCTTATTTGAAAAATGTTATTAATTTTTGTGTTTCACGTAAACTTTTAAAGTTATCCGTTATCAATATTTTGTTATGCACAAATAGTTTACGAAAAGTTTATTTGTTATTACGAGTATATATTATATATATATGGGCAAATAATAATAAATCTCTTATTAGTAAGTAGATATGATTGACTATCATATTGTAATCGAGACATTTTATTATAATGGATAAAGATAGTGGCTTTTGTATTGTATACGGAATCGTCAACTAGTGAAAGACTGATAAAATAAGCTTGGAGGTAAATGTGTTTATTATAATTTTATTTTTGATCATTTAGTTTCATAGTTTCAATACAGAAGTCTATATTTATGTCAGTATACTATAAGTAATATAATAATAAATGTATAATCATGGAAAGAAGGTGCTGTGTTAATAGTCCAGATATTTTTTGTTTCACTTGCGGCGAGTTTTTATGGAGAAGAAACAAAAACAAAACATTACTCCATTCATAAAAATTGCATATTATACATATTTTGGAATAAAAATTGGAGACCAAAAAAAATCATGGGAACCTCATAAGGTTTGTAAAATTTGCATTCAATACCTTAAAAATTGGACTAAAATATGTAAAATAATTTCACGATTCGAAATACCAATGGTTTGTCATGAAACTAAAAATCATGGAGATGATTGTTATTTTTGATCATGTAATATACAAGGACTTAATATAAAAAATAAAAAAGATATTAATTACAATTATATTCAGTCTGCTCTAAGACCCATGCCCTGTGGATCTACTGCACCCGTCTCTTTACGTTCGGTTAATCTTAATACCATTTTAACATCTGAATCCAGCAATATTGATTGGAATAATTGATTATAATTTTCAAAGTTAAAATACAACATTATTTTTATTGAAATAAAGATAAAAATAATCTTTAAGTTTCATTTGCGGATATTAGATTAGTGAATAATTTTGGCAAAAAAGGTACCTTTTATAGGATAGGAGAATAAAAACGAAAGTAAATCTTAACGATATGATTTCATATTAGATATTATATAATTATTATAATCACTAGGGTTGGGATTTTGATGCAATGCAAATTTTGCTGTCGTTTTAAAGCGTAGCTCCGTAAATAGAAAATGTGTTTTAGGTAATGCTAATTATTTTCATGTAATTTTAATTTTGTATTTTTTGACAAATTTAACATTTTAGAAAATATTTTGGTATTTTTATAGCATTTACTCAAGTATCAGAGTATATTCACAAAATTTCAATTTTATTTATCATAGCTAACAAGAACCATTTTTAACAGACCTAATATATGAAGATGCAAACTTAAGCATGTTAGAGATTGGGAAATAACAGGATAAAAAACTTTAGATTTCAATCATTATATTTATGAATCAATGGTATTTATCTTATGATCTTTATCTTTATAACAACATGATATAGTTAATTCTAAAAAGTACATATCTACAAAGGTTGTAAATAATCAAAAATAAAAATATAGTATTATATATGTATAATAACAATATATTATTATTATAGTTAACAAATAAAAATGCGGAAAGTAATGGGTAGATGCACATCGCTGTTCGGGTAAGATAGTGGTAAAATATAATATATTTGAAAACAATGATAAATGAATACATTATATAACTATTTTGAGTGGAACTCAGTGTAATATTATACATCACTATAAATTTTTTTTCAATGATTTAATTATACACGACGGTCAATATATTTTTTTTCATTATTATTTGACATCATCATAGATATTATTTTAGTAGTATAATATAATAAATATAACAAATTTTTTGGTATTTTAATAATGTATATAAATGTATATACTTTTCATGTTAAAAAGATAATGTTTCTTTACGCTTAAGAAATTTACTGAGAAAATTAAATAATTAGGGAGTATTAGCTAAATACAATACATTTTCTATCAAAAAAGTTATTTTCTTTAAAACTCCAAATCTTTTTATTCTACCCAGATAGTTATTTCCAGGCAAAAAATAGATTAATAATAAACTTTTATTTTCTATTGATAAAAATAATTAATATATCATTATGCTATAAACTCAAAAGTAAAATAAAATATAGATAATAGTTGATATAATTAATAGTTACATAATTATATAACTTATAGTTATAACAAATGAAATGAGGGTAAAAAAATGTATAGGTATAATATAGGTATATTTTTATCACAAAGTCAAAACTATTATTATTATTAAAAAGTAAAATGTATTTATAAACAAAATAGAAAATAAATATAAATCATGTTTTCCATTATTTTTTTTAAATTTAAATATAAATTTATAGGTGTAAAGTTAATATTATTCGGTACCATGAATTAAAATATACGGAATGCGGAATGAAAAATCATTATGGTGCTTTTGAACATGAAATGTTCTTAATTTCATATTATACTACTAGCACCCTCGAGGCACGCTATTGTTCAACCATCGAATAGATGAATGCCAGTTTTTAAATTATTAGTAATAATTTAATATATGTATGACAGAATGAAATATATTTTTTATTATTAACAATACTAATGGTTTTAATTTTAACACAGGTATAGTATAAAACTTGCTGCCGATACTTTTAAGTGCTGTGGGTTTAATTTTCAAATGAGAAAATTTTATCATCACGTGACAAGTCATCGTTCCGCATCCTGTATAATACTTAATCAATGTTGAGTACTGAATTGAACGGAATTATTCCGATCGCCAACGTGTAGTTCGTCAAAAAGCATAAAATAGTTAATTCTTTATCAGTTAACTGCATATGTTTATCGACATATTAACATAATCCTCTATATTAAGCATACCTGTTTCTTCTTCGTTATCTTTAATGTCATCATCATCGTCGTCGTTATCTTTATCTCGAATTTCTTGTTGAATTTTAGCGTGGAAACCAGCACGTTGAAAACAGTTTTGTATCATGCTTATCGGTATATTTTCCCACGCTTTTACGATCATTAGTATACCGTCTAGCACGCTGATTCCGGTTTTTATTTCGTTGCGTACGTTGTCGACGATCATTTGCATCAAAGACTTACGAAATCTCATTTTCAAACATTTCGTTATGCCTTGACTCATCGGCTGTAGGATGGACGTAGAGTAACTCGGTAAAACGACGAGTTTGATGTTGAGCAATGCAACGGCGGAATGTGCGGGGCTGTTATCGACCACCAGCAGGATGTTTTCGCCGTTTCTTCCGAGCTCCGCGTCCCATGTCCACAGAATCTGAGCCCACAGAGCCGACGTCATCCACGCCTTGGGATCGGACACGTACCTGACCGGCAATGAATTGACGTTCATTTGTGCGAAACATTGAGGCGTGCAGTATTTCCCTATGACGATTGGTCTAATTTTCCTGCCGGTCATGCTTGCCGCGACCAAGACGGTGAGACGTCGTTCGGCGATATTTCGCCGTCCACCCGAAGCGTTCGTTTCCTCTTTAAATTTGAAGTTTGGTAGCATTTCGAAAAAAATGCCCGCCTCGTCCGCATTGTAAATCTGTTCGTCCGCGTACCCTTCCCGCAATTTTGGCCACACAACGTCTAGCCAATTTCGGATCACGGGACCATCGATCGGGCCCATATCTCCGGTAATCGGAGTGAACAGAATATTATTTCTCAACCTGAACCGTTGAATCCAACCGACTGAACAATTGAAATCGTGCTTTCCGAGGCCCGCGGCCAATTCGTTGGCTTTCCGCAGGAGCGTCGGTCCACTCACCGGTGTATTCCGGTCATCCCGGTTTTTGCACCAACGTAACAATGCAATTTCCAAATCTTTGTGCGTACAGTTCCTGAGCTTTTTCATCGACAACTTCTCACTCCGGCAGCCATGTTCGATTTTTTCCCGATCTTTCCACATGCTGGAGATGGTAGAGTGACCCACGCCTAATTCTTTGGCTATATGCACGTTCTTTTCTCCTCTCCTGAGACGAAAAATCACGTTTCCTTTTTCTTCAATCGTGAATTGCTTCCGTTTCCCCATCTATATTGCGAAAAATCCAAACGCACAAGAAGATACTGACAGCAGAAGACGAACAACGTGTGCAAACCTGATACGTGAACGCGTATATAAACTACACTGACTTATAAATAATTTGCTACGCATACATAGATTGTCTTGAAAAATCAATACAATTTATCATATTTTATCGTTTATCATACTTTGTAATATTATATATTATCACACTTAATAAAATTATGTGAGAGACCCGTGTATACAGCACGGTTATTGTACATAGATAACAATTTTTTTTTTAATAGATATTTCAGCAGAAATAAACGTCATTACCTATATATATATCCGTTTCATAATACATTATTATATTAACGTTTTAAAAACTGGTATACATTAGTAGTTATAATATATGAAATATAAAAAAAAATAAAAAAAAAGCCAATACGCATAAAAACTGAATTATATTATATGTTCTTTGCATAAGTAAAATATTCTATAATACAGAAACTGTATAAATAACTAAAAACGTCAGGATAACACTATTTATAAATAAACAGTTCAATGAGTTAAATATCATATTACTGAAAATAATATTTTTTCAATTTACCTATGAATCCTAAAACAAAGATTAATAAATTATTTAATGATTTATACAATACTCATACATGTTGTTTAATAATATACATTTCCAAAATTAACCGATATTTTGGACTTCCGAACACCCATTACTAACCAATCCTTAATATTATAAGTTACCTGTACTTTGGGTATCTTATATTATTCAAAAATAAAAATAAATCCCAAATAGGTTTAATAATCAATAATTCGATAAGAAAAATATACATTTTACTCTTTAATACTTATGTATTCAAAAACAATTTTTTTCTTCTATCAAATCAGTAAATTAATATTTTGATTCTTAACACTTCATCGTTAGTTGTATGACAAATTTTGTATTGACTTTTTAGTAGGTATATAAATATATTAAATAAATTGGTATAGTTTTAATTTTGGAATAATCATAATTTAAAAATAATAAATATATTAAAAGATTATGACTCAGAAATTAATTATTATTTTACATATTCCAAATTCTCCCAGTTTTACTCAAAATAATGGATTTTAAAAATATATAATAGAAAAATATTGAAATAATTATCACACAACGATAAGTTTATATCTTATTTCTGTATATTACCACTATCAATATGCCAGCTATTATAATATGTATTTATAAATTCAAAGGTGAAAAACTATCTATTGTAGTGAATTACAATTACATAACTGGTTAAATCAACTTAAATTTCAAATGATTGAAAAATTAGTAAATCGTTAAGTTTTAGGATCTACGATCTTACGGACTTAGTAAAGTTTCTTCTTAAAATAAATTTTTAATAACCCATAGGTTTTCAATGCATTACCTATATTACTTAAACAATATATACATATAGATGAAAGTTAAGTCTATCATGTTTAACTAATACTCATATTGCAGTTAGAGAAATTAAAGATTAAAATGTGTAGGATGTGTATCTACAGGTTTTGAAAAATTTAAAGTTTAAATATTATAAATAATTAAATGGTGTATTCATATTTTATACATATAATGACGGTCTCTTATTTTATCTTATAAGCCATATAACTATAAGTTATATCAATAAAAATAATGTATAAATACAGCATAATAAAATATAATTTTCAAACGTACTTATTCTAATCAAGATGTTCAACAGAGAGTTGAATACGATAGTAATAATTTTAATATTAACTAATATAAACAGAAAAAGTCAATAAATAAGTACAAAATATTAGTAAATTTAATTAGTTTTAGAATTTCAAATTTTAAAAATTAATTATTAGTACACGTACTACAATCTATAGTAATGTGAAATTTTCAATATTTAATTAGTAAATTAATTTTCATCTCAATATATCGTATAAATTAGACAATATTTTAGATACTTTTAGGTTTTTGAATAGTACATTTTGGAAGTTAACTTTTTATGATCTCATAACTTAACTTGTTCAATTAACCTAAGAAACAAAACTTGATTAGTTACTCTAGTGTTATTTAATTAACTCAAATTAGTTACTACAATAAAGCAACTTTTGAATCTAGTATACAAATTATTATTATATCTAATATAGTAATAGTGATATTGTATAAAAATTAAAGATGAACTTTAATAATAACTTATCGTGTGATTATAATTATTTTTAAAGTGAAATATATAAACATTTATTTTGTAAAACTCAATATATTATTACAAAAAACATGCCATTTACTATATTTACTATAATTTACTATAATTTAACAGTAGAAAACATTAATTTAAGAGTGGGCAAAAGTTGGTCCTATTTAACGACTACTATGTAACATGACACGTATAATATTCTCATAAAGAATCTAACTACACGTAAGTAAAAAAAAGAATTCATGAAATTAAATTTTTACTTATCATTTTTTAGATAATTACAATAAAAACTATTTTATATTAAATAGTTTTTCCTAAATGAAATAATTTGGGTGTAATAACATTATTATAAAATAAAATAAAAGTATCTATGACAACATTATTTTTAATGTTATTATTTCCCCTAAATTTATAAAATATTTTCATAAAAAAAGATAGTTTTTCTTTATGTTTAAAAACTGATGGGAAAATCATAAACCAATCTCTTCAAAGTCCCAACTAGAACCAATACGCTAATAAAAATACGCTTTACTCCAAAATTTCCACTCACTTAATTATACCCCAAAAAAAATATAAAGGCCTAAAAAAATGTATTATTCTGAAACCATTATATTCCTCGTTTTGTTCCCAATTCATATAATCAAATATTCAATTAATAGTTTATATATTTTTTCCTATAAAAGAGTATTGAATTTAGATTTTATCACAATGTTCCTATAGTATAAATATGAAATTATAATATGAATTTTAATTTTTAATTTGAAAAAGCTGTATTCTAACTATCTAATTTCTAATTTATAATATTGTATTATATCTAAATATTTCAAGACAGATATATCTATAAGTTATCGAAATTTGTTGATATCAAAAACTTCTTTTTAATGAAAATGAGTTCTTTAATCAATAACTATTTTTGAATTACAAAATATGAATAAAATATTAGGTACTATTAAACTTTACTATTATATATATATATATATATATATCTGTTATATCTGACTATTGGAGATTGAAAATCGTGTAGTCCTAAAATATATTTGTAATTACATAAATTACACGATTGAAAACTTCATAGGTGGAATAAATTAAAATTAGGTATCAGAGAATTATTCCCGTTTTAAATTATAATCCTAACAAAGAATGTTTTAATTTTATTATAGCGTATTTATATACATTTTTTATTGTAAATGGGGTTAAATAGGAGTTTGTAGATAAGGATATAGTATCAGAGGATTATAAAGTCCAAATAAATAAAGATTTAGAATCGTTTTTCAAATAAAAAGATTCATCATTGCTTACAATTCAAAAATAATAATAATAATATACTTGTATTAAATAAATTACACTATATATTTTCAAGAAATTTGCTTACAATACACTAAACGTAAGTCATCAAACAAGTAGGTTTATTAAAAATAAGAAAAACCACGTACATCATCGCTGCGATCACAATATAATTTCCCTTCAAGTACCGTTATTATAATGAATATTGACCTACCAATACTAAGAATCTGATGAACGAAGCACGTTATGAGAAAACTTCGCGTACGTAGGTAATAATCAGAGTAACTTAATTTATTGCCAGTGATGCGCGCGTCACGTTTATGATTTTGTTTGATTTATTAGTTGTAGGAAAAACGGCAAATAAGTAGACAAAATTACATTTTAACCCAATAAGTGCTTGAATATGCGTATTCTATTTGGCGATAATAATGAAAGTTGAGTCAATGATAACAATTAATTAAATTATGTGAACTGTATCTATATATATACTATATATAACTCGTCTATTCCTGATACTAAGTGTCAGAAAAAGATAATTGCTGAACTCGTTGATGAGAGAAAGAGTGTTTAGTAAATATAATAAACGAAACAGTAATTATACCAAATATTTTAACATGTATTTCAATATTTTGGTGATTTTACCGATGACTTGGTACATACATGGAGTCCTAAAAATAATATCACAAGTACTGCGGCACAATATTCTTGACGTAAAATTAGACTAAGGTCCATATATTAATTAGCGATCCGTAAAAAGTAAAGTTGGAATTTTTGTAGTGTCAGTATAATAATTAAAATGTGATAGTATTCCGATATTAATACAGAAAAAATATATGCTGACACTTATATAAAATACCTACTAATCATATACCTACTATAATTTATATTATATATACCTAAATTATATCATAACAGATTTTAATAATGTTAATGTATTAATATTTTATATTTAAAAGTTATTTATATTTCTTTAGAAAATTATAAAAATAAATTGACAAAAAATTGTTTTTGTAACTTATCTATGGTCTCGTATCCAAACTGTCAAGTATAATGGGAGATTGAAGTCTTCAACTGGAGGATCTTGATTGAGATAAACATTACATCTGAGAAATTTTCTATAGTTAAACGAGTACTCAAATCAGTTATCGTGAAATTCATAACGAAAAACCCTCGTTCACAAGCGGAAGTTGTTACGTTGGGTTTAGTGTTTTTATGAAATTGTAATGGGCATTTTGTGTATGGAAGTCTATAAAACTTTTAAATTCAGATAAAAAAAATATCCGAGCGATTCTTTTAATTTTATCTGAACTGTAGGCCAACTAACGGTTACTCAGTTACTGTTCCAGTGGAGTGATTTAACGAAATACTCTACAATTTTCTAATAGCTTTTTGTTATTTGCTCATATACATTAAACGTTAAAATAAATGTACTGGCATTCCTTTGCATGTTATCACTCGCTATTCAGAATCATCAATTTAAATATCTAGAATGTAGATGTTATTTTATCATTACTCGATGTAAACATGCTTCGTGTGTAATATTATTTGAGCAATATAAACAAAAATACGAAAACTAATATTAACATTTAGACAGTAGCCGTTCATTATTGAATTTGATAGAGTATTTCGATTGCTTTAATAAACACAATTCTATAAGTATATAATATCACAATACTGGTACACAGGTATCAGAAATTTATAATATTATTTGCACTTCACATTCAAAATCCTTTTATTTACTTTACAATGTAACATGTAATAGGCGTTTTCGTCGAGTGATCTTTACAATATTACGAATATTACGTAATATAACGATAAATACTTGTTTAATACATAATAAAATATTTGGAACTATTTATGAATATATATCTAATATTGATATTTTTATTATTACCTATTAATATTATGCATAATATATAATTAAAGCATATTATATAATGTAGGTTCTATATTAAACTATGACGATAGAAAAAGTCGACAAGCTGCTGGCCAATAATATTACAATATAGGAATATTATAGGTACATTTATACTTATTGTTTTATTTATTAATTTGTACGTATTTACATCTCAATTATGAAGTATAAGTTATTAGTAATTTTAATTATACTACAGTTATGGTATTATAATGTGTAAATATATTTATGTTTGAGTATATTACAATAAACAATAGCATTATGTCATTATTAACTCCTTGCACCCACAATTTTAAATTTTGTAGTTTATAGAGGAAACCGACTTAATATGACAGTATTATAATTGGAAATATTGTTATTTGATGACCAAAGAGATTTCTTATATAGGGCGTTCTATAATCTATTATATTATCCCAAATATTGATAACTTACATATATTTTAACAAAAAATTGATAAATAACAATGTTTTTTGTGATAATGGTTTCATGATTTTATTATATTAATTTTAAAATATAATAATTCTTTTATTTAACTTTTTTGCTATCCTATGTTGTAGGACAAAATGTAAGCTATGATTTAACTATAAATTAAACTTACCTACTCGTATTAATTGTATGAGAAAATAGTCTTAAAAACTTTTATAATATCGGGCTAAATGACATAGTAGTGTGTCGTTTTACCCGAGTTAATTTATTCATAATATGTACATACCTACCAATGTTTATTTAAACTTCAATTTCGATTTTATTTTTAGAAATAATGTTATAAAATTATACTTGTAAAACCAAACGAAAATCCTGGTCCGAAATTTAGTTCACATATTGTTAAAATGTACCTTTACCTTTGATTAAAATAAATGGTAATAATTTTAAAAGAGCATTTATGAATATTGTGTTATTAGTGATATATATTTACTGTTAAATATTGATCGTGATTTTTCAATTTGTTTAAATAATTACAAATTAATTAATTTAGACTTCTAATAAATAAAGTTTGTACACATATGAAAATATAATTGATGAAAGTAGGTCTCTATGTAATTTTAAAAAATTTAGTTTTTTGAAAAAAAAAAAAAATTATTTAGAAATATGCTCATCTACATTTGTGTACGGGATACAAATAAGACCAATTTTAGGATTTTGGCTTTTAATAATAACTTTCAAAAGTCAAGTTTAAAAAACGGTATGTCATATTAAACCTGTCTCCCTACATAATTGTCCAGAATATGCGACTTGATATATTATTTTATTTTTATTTTTCTCTGTGCGCCTATGTTGCGTTATTTATCGCCCTCCTCGAAGATCGAGAAACCTATTACATTCTCGTATGAAACATTATTTTTTATAGTTCCCCAATTTTACTTATTTAAATAGTAGCAAACACATGTCGTCCTGTTTAATCTTTTAAATATTTGAATAACGCTACGTGCTCATTTGCTTATTTCGGCTTATTTATTATGTCTAAAACCATATATAAAGTCTTAATATACTCATAGTATAAAAGTATAAAATAAAATATTCCAGAGTTAATTATGCATATAAAAATTCTTGGAATAAAACATTTCCATGTATTTTTATATTTATACATATTTCTAAATATAACGTTCATGTCTCCACTTTTTGCAAAATCTTTTATATTCATATTATAAAAGGTACCTAATTCAAAGTCCACAATATTGTAATACCATCGCATTCCCGTTACTATGTTGAAACTTTAAAAAGGACTAGTCTGTTTGTATAATTATTCTTAGAAATTTTTGAAAAATAAATACATATATAAGTTTTCAAAATCTTTAAATAAATTCTTAATGAAGAGAATAGATGATCCCATATCAGTCATATTTGTATTAAAACTTAACTAGTTAATTTTTTAAACGGTAAACTTATCAAATTATGTACCTAATAATATAGATATCTATGAATAAGTTATTTTCTAGTTAGTATTTTTTTTTTTTTTTTTCATAGAAAGTATAGTTAAGTTAATACATATTTTTAAATATTTATAATAATAATATGTTCCTTTATATATATATTGTAATATGTGCATTTTGGTTTTAAATTTTGTAAATGTATTTATGTACCTAATATATATATATATAATAAGTATATATACTGTACTCCTTATTATATATATTAGATTATATAATATTATATTATATTATATTATTATAGTATATCATATTATGGTGTATTTATGAATAGGTATAGATACTAATCGTATTACTTTTTTGTAGTACATATTAAAAATATATTATTATTTAACTTTAAAATATTTTTTTATAGAACATTGAGTATTTATAATGAATAATATAAATACTATATTATAACTATATAATAAATTATTCGTAAATAATACTTGTGATAAACATAGAATAGTAATATTGTTTAACACCATCACTTTAGTTAGTAGTTATTCTATATTTTCTATACTTCATACAGAATTCACATTTTGTTAAATAAATTAGATTTAATAATCTATTGTTCATAAATCATAACTATCTATTTACCTATCTAATTTTGTCTAAATTAACTATTATATTTATTTAATTTCGAATAAAAAATGGTAATTTGTATGTACAAAATTTAAAATTTACCAATAAAAGATAAAAAAACCACCAAGTTATTAACTTTTGGATTATCTTAGTTAAATCTAGAGTAAATATAGAGTCCACTAAAATCTAGTTGTCAACCAGTTTAACTAAAATAATTACTTAGCTTTAACTATTTAAGTCATTAGTTCTTTAACATTTTACTTAAATCTATTTAAAATACTATTTTTATAAACTTAACTATATTCATTAATTTTTTATTAATATTGCCATCCTTGATTTAGGACCAAAAATCTATGTTCTATAAAAACACAAAAAAAATAATGAAACAGGGTACACTATTGTTAAGATTATTAGAAGTACTTACTTAAAAATATGATATAATTATATTTAACTTTATAATTTATATTTATTATTACAAATTACTACGTTTATATAGAAATTCTAAATCATATTATATTGATCCAGGTTAAGATATTTCGTGGCCCAGGGATTATAATTTTTAATGAGGTTCCTTCATAGATAAACAAATACCTAAACATGTAAATATTTTTAAGTATATCTATTTTGATTTTAAAATTTGAACATACTGCGCTAACACACTAGACGTATTTAATCGGGTTTATTGCATTAAAAAAAAAATAATAATTAGCGTTCCAATAATTATAATGGTTTGAGATCCATTTAGACACTGTATAATTTTTCAACTGAATTTCCATAAAATTAGTATATAATTATGTCTATGCTGTGCTTCAACGCTTCAATCATGAACAGAATATTTGCGTTTGTGGTGCAACATTAGGGCAGTAAAATTGGACGAAAAATGGGCTATTAAGGGAAATAAATCCGAGAAATTTGTCCTTTTGGGACGCGGATAATAATATTTTATGATCTCCTACAATTTAATTAGGACTTACCCCTAAAAGCCATCCTTAATGGAAACGTACTTGGTTTTTCTCATTTTATTGAAAAATGGTGACTATTTCAGAATTTTTAATTCCGTACAAAAATAATCCTTATAAAATTCTACATAACAAAGATTTCACCAATTTTTCCTATATATAGTGGTTCCCTAACTACAAGTACCTCAATAAAGGAGGCAGGTTTGTTTTTTGTTAATTATTCATAACATTTTAGAATCTGAAGTGGTAAGTAGTGGGTTTCAATATTCTGTAGTGTCTCTCAATAAATTTAGTACCCGACACTCCTAAAATCCACCTCTAACATGCACGTTTGCATTTTATCGGAAAACAGTCAATTTTTCGCAGTTTTTGCTTCTGTACTAAAATAATCCTTATACAGTTCTTTACAAAAAAAAGTATTTACCCTGTTTCTCATATTATACAGTGGTTCTTACAATACCATTACACTAATGTAGGGGTAATTTTTTTTACTAATTTAAACCAATTATATATGTCATATTGGAGCTCGAATATTCAAAAATATTGGAAAAAGTTTTTTGTTAAATATTTAATATATTTATAAAACTATAAAAGTTGATACAATTAAATGTAAATATTGAATGATGGTGCCTCAAAAATTTCAATCGATCTAAAATAATTATTACAACAAAGTTAGTATTTCTGCGGATAAATCATTGACGATGCACCACAGTACACTATTACGATGTATAGAAACTTCAAAAATGTGGCTTGAAAAATTGACCATTTTCCGATAAAATGTTGAAAAACTACGATCGTGCATGTTAGGGGTGAATTTTAAGAGTATCAGGTACTAAATTAATTGAGAGACACTACAGAATATTTAAACCTACTACTCACCACTTCAGATTCTAAAATTTTACAAGTAAATAACCTAAAAAAAAAAAAAATACCCGTATATTGGGGTACTTGTAGTTAGAAGACCACTGTATATAAGAAAAAGTGGTAAAAACTTTTTTATGTAGAATTTTATAAATATTATTTTTGTACAGAATTAAAAATTCTGAAATAGTGATCTTATTGCAATAAAATGTGAAAAACCAAGAACAAGGCCGTTAGGAGTGGCTTTTAGGGGTGCTAGGCCACAATTAAATTGTGAGAGACCATAAAATATTATTATCCACTATTATCCGCAAAAGGATAAATTTCTTGAATTTATTTCTCATAATTTTGATAATTTCACTATCCTACATCTACACCTCATATTTCACATCCCGCTATCTATACATATTTCTTCGGGTCAATAAATTGAACTATTATAATATATTTAATTTATTGGCATATTAGTTACTTAATAATAATCGTAATAAGCATTTTTGGAGTTATACATTTTTGGTTTTACATAAAAATATGCGCACATTTATTTAATATAATTATATTTTGAAAATCCTTAATTTGGATATATTGAATCTTAATATACTACAATAAAAAATATATATTCATATTGTAAAATTTGGGCCCCTAAAATGATGATACCCGAAGGCCATGGCAGTATGGCTCTCTCTGCTCCCCGTAATACTGACCAGAATTTATATATTGAGATGAAAACAAATACATTTATAATATAAATAATTTTCTAGTTCCTATTTTTTAGTTACCATGTTATAAAAAATGAATATACTAACGAAATAAAAATTGTCTTATAAATTTTTTTATAGGTAATAATTTTATTTATAATTTTTACTAATAATAAAACGCAAAATATTCTAAAGATATCACATAATGCACATTTTTAATATTTATATTTATATTAACTAATATAAATTCGAGCGTATTAAATTTTCTTTTTTCGGACACAATTGTCTTCTCCGAGATAATATCCAATTTAATAGATCCAGCATGAACTAAGATATAGAGGACTAAACACGATATGGTAGGTGGGTGTGTGGTGTATTTACAAAAAATATATACAGTAGCAGTACGCGGGGGGTGTTTTAACTTTTTCTATGTTAGCACTACCTATATTCCTATCTCAATATTACATGCACTACCTACTATCAAAAGAAATCTAATGATAATGAGCACAGAATATAGAAGAGCCACCATAGCAAAAAGTTAAGATACCCTCCGCAAACCACCACTATATATTATACTTTTAGAGAAATTATATTAATATTCGTGTTTAGTCCTTCCTACATCTTTGTTCGTAATATCCAGTGTACTTAATATCTGTATACTTACATCTAGTTTTGGCAAATTAATTTTTAAAAGTAATAAAATCACAATCACACATTACATTTTTAAAATCTAGTGCCATTACGTTTTTGTTACTCTAATTTTTATGTAATGAAATTACTTTATTTATTAAGTTAAAGAGTGGTGGGTTACTATTAAAATTACATTTTAATTTTTCGTTGTCTTTTGTTTGGTAATTTATAAATCATTTATAATTTTTTTCTCCAAGGAAAAATTTGTTATCACTAATAATTAATACATTTGATAATATGCGAATCACCACATTTCTATTACAATTATCATTACCACGTGGCACATAGTATAACGTACATAGGTACTCGTTAACGACTTAATTTTTGAAATATTATAACTATTGGCATTTATCAGTTATTTTAAATGTATAAAATTAAACAAAAGAATCGAGAGAACTTAAATCCACAAATACCAAACCGTTTTTATGGAAATCATTCCTACAATAATTGTTTGACCAGTGACATATTATAGTAATATGACAATATTATCATCTAAATTGGTCAAACAATAATTATGAAGAATATGAAGAAGTACCTGTACCTATTTTAAACAGCGGTGACACAATATTTTGCAAATGGACCATTTAGCTAATTATGTATAACACCAGGGTCCGCGACATACAAAAACACATTCATTGTAAACCTATTGATTCATAATTGACAAAAAAAAATTCAAAAATATATATTTGTGAAAATTTATATTGCCACAATGTGTAAGTACCTATAACTAAATAGATCATTAATTAATAATGTTATGAACGTTATAAATATAAATTTTACATAATACAGACTGAAACTATTTAATTTAATTATTTGTTAAAGTGTGAATTCAGATCATAAATCAAAAAAAGATACAAGAATTCTCAATAAAACAAGAATGGTAGCCGCTTCATCAATCAACATTCAAATAATGGATACAATGTTATATTATTTTTTAAAAGAAATAAATGTTTTCTAAAAATATGTTATGGTTTATAATTATACAAATTTGAAGAATACCCGTAGAAAAATTTAAAAAAAAAAAGTATTACTATGGGGTTGAAGTAGGTAAGTACCTACTTAAAACATTTATTTGGAATGAGAAAAATTAGAATATTTTATTTTCAATCATACCTACTGCAGACTACTAGTATTTTTCATGTATTACAAATTATTACTTCAAATGATGGAAGTTGGTAATACGTAACAAAATTTGTAAATTTAATACTGAATTATGTAAACTATTTTAATATAAAAGACGTTAGAGTTTTAAAAATAGGTATTCAATAAAATTAATAATTAACAAAATAGCTATAAAACGCATAATTTATGTATTTCAATCAATGTATTTTTTAATTTACAATATTAAATTTATAAAACATACCTATCTTTGAGTTGTTTTTCATACCACTTTCATCAAAATTATTTTTGAAATTAATTATTTTTATTGTTATTTTTTCTTTTTTCATTCTGTAAGTTTTGATTAGAATTTGCTTATTTACCGATTAATTTTAGGATTTATACAAATACTCTATAAGCAATCCGTTAGGTAAATTCTTATACTGATTGTGTTTTTAAGAGATTTTAGTTGAAAATTTTCGGAATAGAATAAAAGAAAATATGGTGATTTAAATAATTAGTTAATATTGTTATAATAATAATTGTTATAATATTAAATAGGTACATAATTTATTGATTTTTATTAGAATTACAATATATTAAGCATTTTACTAGGATTGCATACACGTAAGACATACGTTTGTGGTTAAAAAGAAATATGGAGTCTAATAATTATAGACAATGTCTTATACCTATATTTACGGATTGTAGTAATTATTGAAAACATTTGATAAAAACATGTACCTATCTAATCAGTATTCTGTATATTTAATAATATTATAACTATTATGTTCATAAAACATTATGGAGTCTAACAGATAATTTCATATGTTAGATGAACTATTTACTTAGATAATATTCTAACAAAATACAATTAAACAAACCAGGCCTACAGAATATATATATATAAGACGTTTATCAATAATAATAAAATATTATTATTGATAAACAATGATAATTCGAATTCTTTTAAGAACCTTTATACCATAGAGATATTAAAAACATCCATATTGATTGTATTTTTTATTAACTCTATTATTTTGTAATTAATAATTATATTTATTTTGTTCGAGCAGTAAACCCAATGTATTGTATTAGTCAATCACTTATAATTTGCAAATATAGATAGGTAGTGACTATATGCATATAGTAGATACCTATATAATTATTTTAAAATTTTGTAAGGCATGGATTTTGCTTGATTATTATTATTATTAAAATTGTGTACTTAAGTAATTTTAAATACGTTTTAGAAGTTGATAAATCTTTTAAGTTTAACAACAGCCGTTAGTATACATCAGGTTTACAGCTATGAGTGCAATATTCATCTCTTTGAGTTTTTTTTATATGGGTAGGTAGGTATATAAAGTTTTAATCTGCAGTAAATAAACTACATATTTTCACAATGCGAAACGAATAAAGATTGAATTTAAGTTTAATTGCATTTGATTTTAAATACCTACTTTTTACATTTTCATTACCTATAATAATTATAAGTAAACTATTTAATATAATAAAATTAGTTTCCAGTTTATTCTCGTTTTTTCATTATCAAATGAAATTATGGTCAAATTTATAATTTAATATTAGAGGAAAGATAATATAACTTTGAAACTGATATAATAGTAGATTTGGATAATATTAAGTTATTAATACTAATTGTATCTAAGATTATGTAATTGATTACAATTTTTTATTGTATAAAAACGAATAAAAACTCTTATTAAATATGAGAAAAAAAAATCGAGTAACTCTAGTTAGTAGCCTTGGCAACACCAAAATAGTTTATACATTTTTTTTTCACATAAGTAAATATAACTATAACCAAGGGCATACGCAGAGGGGGGCTAAGGAGCTGAAACCCTCCTTGCCAGTATTATTCTATTTTTTTTATTTTTCATATTATCAATGTTGTATATAATATTATATATATATATATAAATATATACTATAATATATTTTTAACTTTTTTCTGGTGGGAGGGTCTAAATATATTGAAAACCAATCATTAATATAATGATATTTACATGAATAATTTATATATTTTACTATCTTTAGGGGAAAAATCGCTTAGTTTACAGACATAGGACTATTATTTATGGCAAGTGGGAGGGGGGGGGGGTTGCAGAGTTCGTGTCTTATTTTGGTAAAAATAAATAATACTTATTAAAAATATTTAATTTGAACTTTTAACTTTTCAAAAGTTTTAGCCTTAAATGCACTGAATTTTAATATTATTAGAATATTTTGTATCACATGGAAAAAATGTTATCATAAAGCATCCATATAAAAACGAGTGACAAAATAATTTAATTTTAAATTTCATATTTTTATATTCATATATTTTTCCTAATTTTATAATCGTAATATAAAAATACTCTACAGTGGTTTTATTTTTAGATTATTTTAAGATATTTATTTGAAAATTAAAAATATTTTAAGTTTAATACTTAGGCATAAGTATACTTAACAAAAAGATTAACAGTTTTTAGTAGAAATATTACATAAAAACAAACTACAGGATAGGTCATAAGAATCTAAAATTCATAGTTATAATATTCGTTTTAGGGAATTATTATTACATTTTTAGGTCATCAACTCTATTTCTAGTTATTATTGTTTGAAAAAAAGTTCTATCTACAATACAGAATTTTAGGTATTTAGGTTTTCTAAATAAATATTTTTTGGTTCTTTTTCAATAGGTACCCCTGGACCCCTCTCCGTAAATATACCACTACATATTATATATACATTATAATATATATATCTATGTATATATTTAACAGTATTCTATTCTAACACCGAAAAAGCACCTACTTTTTTCTTTCATGCCCAATCTTGTGCCTACTAATTACTTATTTATTTTCAATCCACCCCACATTGAAAAATTATGGGTACGCCCAATAATGTAAATATTATCGCATTATCTACTATGAGAATATTATATATTCTAATACAGACACAATATGTATATACTATTATACATACATTTCGGTTTTAAATAGAAAAAAAAACATAAATATTCATTAATGTTTGTAGGTCTACTCCTCATAAATAAAATAAAATCTTGGCTACATGCTCGAGTATATCAGTAGTCATAGTGGTATATTTGTATTACTTACTATAAGGCATAAGCATATGACTTTAATATATACTTAAGTTATAATTTTTTTGTTTGACTATTCTTCTTTCTTCTTTGAATATACAATAAACATTTTATACAAACATATTATGATGTTTGAGTATGCACGTATATCCTGATAGGGTAGAATTTTTATCTTAACCTATGCCAAAATCTTCTATAAATAGGTATTTGTTTATTAAAAATATAACAATAGAAATGTATTTCTTTTTTTATTATGGTAAATAAAATATTGTATTATTATCTAATTATATAGCTAATATAAGCAATATACATTTCTTTGTGAATCGTATTTTTATTCAGTGGAATACGTATGGTATATGCGTGAAAAGAAGGGGAAGATTGTTTGTTTTCGAATATTATATACTTACCGTAGTTGGCATTGATAGTGAAATATTTAATGGACGTTATACACATATTGGTTATTTCTATCTGCCTAGCAGGAAGTTAGAAAATATAGCAAAATAACGCAACCTAGAAAATTAATTGTTGTATTTTAATTAAATTTAAAGTTTAAATACATATTATAAAATTAAAAGATGAGAACATTATGTATATTTGTGCGTTGATATTTTCAAAATTTTAATCTTTAAGCAAAAAATCATAATTTTATACATATTAGATTAAATTTTCTTTATATAAAATTAAAATACTGAAAAAACTAACTTGTAAATAAAGATAATGTTCTCATATATGAGAATATATATTCTATATATATAAATTTTACCTGAACGTACTTTAATCAAAATGTATAATTATGTAATGTAATTTTTCTATATCGACTTTTTCATCGACGTAGACCATAAATTTAGATTTAACGTGGTCTAAAATCCGTAAATCCTTATTAATATCCGTGTTTATAACTTTCCAACTCAATTTTATAGTCAAATAAAAAAATATATATTGGTTAAAAATTATTGTTTGTTTTAATAATAATGCTTTAGGAGTACAATATTTTATACTTAAAATTTAAAAATGGTCTCGACATTTTTTACTTTGTAGATACATTTTTGGAAGTACGATGTTACGGAACAATGTTATAAAATATTTGTGTATTACATGTTTATGCATATAACAACATAATTATTTATGTTATCATACCAATACAGCAATACATATTATGTATAATTTGCAAGGAATATAATTAATATATAGACGTATATACAATATATATATTGCTGCCCCGATTTAACCATTTTCTCTATGATGTACATTTTATGAGCGTGTTTTAAGGGGTTATTGTATAGGCAATTTTCGAACAATGTAAAAATGCTGCGTGTGTGTAAATTAATATTAGTGTATGTAAGCCCTGCTACCCGTAAAATCTATCATGTATTCCGCCCTTTTCTGTAACGAATAAATTATTATAGGAACTAATTTCAATGATTCCATGACATCATTATCACAGATTATATGAAACTGTGGAAAATTTGGAACAACGATCGTATATAAAACGAATGTTAAGCTGATAAAATGTTTACACTCTTAATATAATCCGTTATTGGTACTAATTTTTGACAATAAAACATATTAAAAGTTATTCGCATAAATAGCAATAATACAAACAATTGCCAAGGTCAACGACGACTGGCCGGCTAAATATATTACGCACGCACATGCACATGTCATTTATTCATTAGATCAAAATATTCAAAACAAATTTATGAATGTGAAAAAGCCTGACAAAAATTCAAGCACTTCCAGTAGTTTGATGTTTGATTTTAAAAATGTAAAGAACTTTGAATGCCTAAACAAGTTTATTTTGCATAGGTTGGAGCACTACTTTATTCAATTTTAGCAAATTCTTATCGAAAATAAACATTTGAAGTTTTATAAATTTGTCAATTTTTAATACTAAATATATTAAAAATATTAAAATATTAAAATATGGTTCAATCGATGCAAAATAAACTTGTTCACCAATTCAAAAATTTTAACTATTTTTGAAATCGAACAACTAGAAGTACCTTAATTTTTTTTAATCGCTTAGGTTATTTTGATGATAAATTGATGATACAAAGAGCTGCCTTAAAATAAAATCTACTAACAATAAATCCTACTAACTTGTGCAAATTAAGTAGGTACCTACTATATTGTGTTATACCAATTATATTTCTGTGCATCTAAATGTATTTCAAATCGTCGGACTTGCTTTGTACTTTTCACAATTTCAATTAAAAATATATTGATATATATTGTAATGTTGTGTGAAACACGTTAAACGACAGTGAGTTCTTATAAAAATTTGAAAATAGTAAGATAAATCAATTTTCGGATTACTCATTTTATTAACCTATTCAACGGTAACATTTTATGGATGATAGAATATCACCGCAGGTGGAATATTTTTAAATTTAATTTAATAACATTATCATCCAGGAGAATTCAGTAGTCAATTGTTACGTACCTTGATAAAATACATAGAACCGTGTAAACAAATTTCACTCAAAAGTAGTTCGACTAATAAGGTGTTAAACTAAAAAAAATCATACTAACAGAATATCACACAAAAGTAGTAGGTAGCACATAAAAGTTTTCTTACTTAAAAATAATTGAACATAATATGCCCTGTGGAGGGGGCTAATAATACCTCCACGGTTTCCTCATGCTTGTCGTAGAAGTCGACTAATTGAGGTTGCGTCAGGTCGACAGCCGGCATAAAACTTGTCAAAAATTTATGAGTAGTCTTAAAATGGATATAGGCGAGTTTTCCCACCTCGCATGTTCGAGTAAATTTTATAAGGCAGTTTTGAGACCTGCAATGATGTATGGAATAGAATGTTGGGCAGTAGATAGAAAGATAGAACTGAGAATGAGTGTCGCTGAGATGAGAATGTTAATTAGGATGAGTGAAGTTACTAGAGAGGATAAAATAAGGAATGAGTATATCAGAGGTAGTATAGGGGTAGCTTCGATAGTAGACAAATTGAGAGAGAATAGATTAATATGGATTGGGCATGTATTAAGGAGGGAAGAGACT
>JAIPRL010002651.1:0-56472 GCA_025469235.1 Pemphigus obesinymphae | reverse complement strand
TTTTTAGATTTTGAAGAATTAATAAAATCAAATAAACTCATTTGACGTTTGCGTTTACCAGAATAATTAGACATTATTATTATTTATTATTATTATTATAATTTGTATAAATTAAATAAACTTGGTAAACAAAATGGAACAAATTGTAAAAAGAATAATGTCAATAGTCGAAATAAGTACATGTCATTATTAAAAATGATCACACGTCACAAAATAAACAAAATATTGCAGTCTACTGAGTAGGTACAAAAATAATGCTGGTGACCAAAGTATGTCTCACGTGGAAATTTCTCGCTACATTTTTCTCGAAAACTCGAAATAAAAACCATTCCTTATCGCGCCACTGCAACTCCGCAATCGCAATCGAACACCGTCTATATACATATTTATTAACTATTGTCATATACATCGCGTGTATTATTACGAGTATTTATTATTATACGGGTAGGTGCGGTCTTATCCGTGTTTAATTTATTATATTGAAATATTATAATACTAAATATATATAATAAATATATAATAAACTACAAAAAAAATAAATAAATAGGTATATTATAGTGTAATATTATATTATCTTTTGTAGAATGCCTAAATGTTAATTTTTGTATGTAGAAAATGAAATTAATTACCGTAAATTCTTTAAAATATTAAAAAAAAATTTTTATTTGCTACTTATGGTTTGTACTATTAAAATACCTGGGGGGCAAAATGATAATTTTGCCCCCTCTGAAAATTGTAGGGGGGCAAATGCCACCCCTTGCCCCCCACAATTACGCCACTGTTCACAGTTATATCTACTTTATAATTTTTTTGTCTCTCCTTATATTCAGGACAAATTTGTTCTTTTACAAGACAAATATTTTCTTGACGCAATAGTTCAACATACCCAATTACTGAATTTCCATATTCCTCACGAGCTGATCTACATAAAATTTATAAAATAAGATAACAGAATAATTTTGAAACGCCTACCTACCTATATTTAAATTATAAAAATTTAATGCACATATAAAAATTAATGTATAAAATGAATTATAAATGTTTTTTTAATACTATATTTTGTATAATATTTTTACTTGCCTTTGAGCTTTTGAACCCTTAAGCTCGGGATCATTAAAACAATCACTATTTTTCAAATAATCATTAACTATGAATATATTAATTTTGAGTATATTACTCGTACAAGCCTTACTAAATGTTTTTTGAGATTTGGAAGTCATGATAAATACATTAAGTAGGTACAAGATATTAAAAAAATATATATAGTATAAATTAATATATATTAATTTAAATTATGTCTGATAACAATGTTTTAATACCCAGAATTTTTATTTAATTTGATAATTACATAATGTAAACACATTATATTACCTATTTAAATATTCATAATATTTCCTGATCTATTTTTATAATAGTTATGTTGGTAGATTTTTATTTTTTTTAATGAAGACATGTTTTGTATATGCAATAATTATACACATATCAATATTACATATAGTTTCTGCATAATATTAAAATAATAAATAAAACAAAATGGTACAAGATAAAATAAAAGTTAGGTGAAACCGTCACAATTATACGCGGGCGACTCGGCACGCTGGGCTGTGGCACGGTGCATTCATACGGAGTGACGTCATTAAAATTCGGCAGGAAATATTTTTGATTTGAAAATACAGTATGCCACCCGAAATGATGTTCTATTTGTTTTTCAACAAATCACGTTTAACAATTTTATTTTTTATTTTTGACTTCTGATTTAACATTTAATCATCATACTGAATACAAAATAAACCATTTTGATCATAATTTAAATTATAGTTCAGATCCTATTTATTTTAAATTTTTAATAATTTTAAATTTCTCATTTAAAAATGCTTAATAAACATGCAAATTGAGGAAAAAAATTCATTTTTGACTAAGTTATCAATTTTTTTTTTTTTTTGCGAATCACAGTGGTTTCCAAATCTTGCACATATCCATTTAAACCATATACATAATATTTAAAAAAGTGTAAAAATTAAAAATTACATTATCACAACTCACAATTAAAAACATTACGGTTAAAATCATGATACTAAAATAACATAACCTATTATCTCACTAGGATGTAATATCATAATTATGTTTTGATAACCACTGGAAATGACAAAATACATATTTACTTTAACGTCATTGGAATTGAACAAAATTTAATTTTTTTTCTAATTGATTTGTTATTTTCTTCTCTAGTTGCATATTTCGTTTATGTTGCTATTACACCTGATTTTATTGTAGAGCAAAAGTATATACCTGCGCGACAATAGCACACTCGAGAAATAAACTGCTGTCACGTATATGCGACAGTAGAACTCAAAGGGTTAAATATTATAATTTATAACATCTTAATATATTAAATTGTTTAAAATAATATATAGTCGAATATGTAGCTAGGACCATGGAGATTATAGAGACTGTTTTAACCAAATATAATAATAAAAATATATATACTACTAATAACAACTGAAATAGGTATAACATTAATAGTAATTGACATTAAGGACCTTTACAGGGTTCCATTATTGTTGGTTTTCATCAAAAATTTTAATTTCCTTAAGGTTACTATAAAAAATATAGTGTACAAAATAGTATTTTGAAGAATAATGATATAAAATTGATATATACAATACACCATAGGTACATGATTGTATAAACAACAAAAAAATTAAAATTTTTCTTTGTCAAAATAAAGTTTAAAATTTTCTTTAACAGTTTTGCTAAGAAATGTACAAAATATGATTTTAAAATTTTCAATTGTAACAAAAACTTCCAAAAAACTACGTACATAATAATCTTATTCGTGTTATGAATCATCAATGTTTCTATAACATATTTAACCACAAGATTATAACTGTGGAATAAAAACTGGCTGTAGGAGGTGACTTCACCCTAATTTATAAGTTTATACACAATATCTAAGCAACTCATTGCTAATATTATTATTATTATATTTATTGCTTATTACTAATTTAATTCAATATAGGTATTTTACCATTTACTTCTTCTTCAGAATCGGCGTAAATTAAACTACCACCTTCGCTATCTAAATCCAAAAGAAGATCTTGTTCTTGAACTAGAAAACAATTAATTTTAAATAGTTAAAACTAAGGTATTTGAAAGAAACACTTATGTATAAATAATACACACATAGGTTTACATACATGGTAAGAAGTTATTTTGGTTTATTATATGATTGATGAAATTGGCGTGTTGGTTTGCCATATTGATATTTTTGAAAAAACCTGTAATAATAAAAAATATAAAATAATACAAATAATAAGAAATAATATTAGAATAAAAATAGGTACCTAGTTTTGAAGAAAACGGTTTTTTATTTAATAGTCATATATATCAATGATACATACATAAAAGGTGAATTAGCATACATCATTTAATAATTAATAAAATAAAATAAACATTAATACACATACCAACTATATTAAGCACATGTATTATGTGTAATATATAATTAAAAGGAAGTAATTGTGTCAAAAAGATACATGTCGCTGTGGACTAAAAAAACCTTGACCAAAACGTTTAACACTTTCAAATACTGATATTATACTTTTAGTATAATATGTGTAGTTTATACTTTATAATTAAAGTAACAGCTATTAATTGTTAATTGCTGAAATAATTTTTAAACCATTTAAACACGTGTTATACAAAACGAAAAATCAAACATTAACGTGCAAAAAAAATTCTGTAACGTGGCGATGCCTGATGAGTGATTATTATAATATAATTTCTAACTAAAATCATGGGTTTTTCTATATCTAAAGAACCTGCGTACCATTGCATATTACATGAAAAATTTGGGTAATAAAAATGTAATGTCACTACATATTAGGAATGTAACGAGTAATTGTAATTTTATTACTTTTAAAAATAACGAGCCCAAGACTGTAAATATATATGTTTATATTCTTTTTTTTTTATACAATTTATTATAATCTGTAAGATGTGCAATTTTTATTTCTAATAAAATAGGTACCTAGGTAGGTAATATAACATAACTATGAAATATAAAAGTATTTGATATAAACTAGTAATCCATTCCACAAAAAAGTATTTAAATACCAGAAAAATATATTCAAATAAAGTATTATATACCTACCTATCTGAATACTAATATTCAAATATTTTACAACCATGTTCATTTATAATCTAAACTATTGTCTGGTTAATACAAAATAAATTAAAAAGTTAAAAGCAATAATAAATAGTAAAAAACATAAAAAATAAGTATATAAAAAAATAAACAGTACCATCACTACCTATTAAAGTGTATAATATAAGTAATATGCATTATAATTTAGAATATCTCGTCAAATGCATACACTCTATTTGTTAAAATGGCTGAATGAATAATTGATCCTAATAACTAGTATATTATTAAAATGATTACATATTGTATAAAAATTTGATAAATATACCTACCAATGGTGGAGTCCTTTTAAAAGAAATTAGAAATGTTAAAAGAATCACTCAGTATATAAAATCCCAATTTTTTTCTTGAATTTCCAAATTATATTTTCAATAGTTCTCGAAGAAAATATAAATGATGTCTAACCAAATGAAGCTCAAATTATTGATTTTTAACAACAGCAAGCAATACAATTATAGGTATTATAGAAATGGTGCTAAAAATAATAAAACGTGAGTATGACTAATATTAATAAAACCACCAATTGAAATTAAGTTTAGTTTTTTTATTAATATAGGTAGTATATTACAAAATACATAGATTTTATTAAAACTATATAATTTTTTACTGTGTAGATATTTTATATGCAAAAATCAAAAGACGGTTGCAGATTTTTGTCCAAAAAGCCTGGGTAAGGACAGTAGAAATAAAGGACAGTAGTGAAATAATTAGAAATAACATACTTCACAATTATTTACTTTCAAATGTGGACATTCTAATGATTCATTTAAGAAGGTCTATTGGTTTGGCTGTTACAAGCACAGGCAATTTGTCCATGTCATTCATTCATTTCAACACTGCAGCAACCGCCATCAAGGTTTTCTCCTACAATTATGATCAATTATTAATAAAAATAACCTTTAAATGTATGATATTTATTGTTATCTACTTACTGTTATTTAGATTTTTTCAACTTAATATGCTGATGGTGATTGAAGAAGAAAGATTTGGAGTTATTCATTTATTCTGATTGTGTATCTATTAGTTTCATTATTATTTTTTGGCCAAAGATCCATCTTTCTATTAATTTTCTTTCATCCTATGTCGTTGGCCAAATTTTGCAGATTCATATATAGCTATTTAACTGTATACTCATTGTTTCCATTTCATATATTTCCAATAAGAACTACATAACTCTTAAAATAATATATATACAAACCTACCAATTAAATCAAAATAAATTTCAGTAAATTTTTAAATGTAATTGTTTATTAGAACTTGCTTGTATAAATAACTTTATGTACATACTGACCAGAGATAATTTGATAAGTATTCTATAATAAGTTTATCTTTGATTATTTGTATCAAATGAATATTTATTTTTCTAGAAAAACTACTATTGATTAATAATAAACTGAAGTCGTTATTGTGTACTGAAGATGGTAACTTTGTTACTGAAATACGTATTTATCAAAATAAAGTAAATATTTTTGTGGAAATGAGACTTCAATTTATTATTAGAAAAATCCACAAGTACTCGAATTATAAACTACTGTTGATTGAAAACCAAAATTATGTTGAGATGAATTTTGTAAACTAAATGTTTAAACAATATAATTGTGGATTAGATGCCGCCTATTTCGAGTAAATTGGGTAGAAGTTACTACAAAAATTTCAAATTCAATAGAAATTCTCAATGAATACATCTTAATATTTTTAAGAAGGGTAGGCCATTTCATGGATGGCTACAATAGGAGACATATTGGACCCCTACCATTGGTATATTAATCAAATTTTTATATAATATGTAACCATTTTAATAATATACTAATTATTCATTTAAACATTTTGACAAATGGAGTGTATCCATGTGACTAGATATTGTTAACTATAATGCATATTACTTATATTATACACATTAATAGGTAGTGTTGGTACTGTTTATTTTTTTATATACTTATTTTTTATGTTTTTTACTATTTATTATTGCTTTTAACTTTTTAATTTATTTTGTATTAACCGGACAATAGTTTAGATTATAAATGAACATGGTTGTAAAATATTTGAATATTAGTATTCAGATAGGTAGGTATATAATACTTTATTTGAATACATTTTTCTGGTATTTAAATACTTTTTTATGGAATGGATTACTAATTTATCTCAAATACTTTTATATTTTATACTTATGTTATATTACCTACCTAGGTACCTATTTTATTAGAAATCAAAATTGCGCATCTTACAGATTATAATAAATTGTATAAAAAAAAAGAATGTAAACATATATATTTACAGTCTTGGGCACGTTATTTTTAAAAGTAATAAAATTACAATTACTTGTTACATTCCTAATATGTAGTGACATAACATTTTTATTACCCAAATTTTTCATGTAATATGCAATGGTACGCAGGTTCCTTAGATATAGAAAAACCCATGATTTTAGTTACCCATGAAAAACCCATGATGCAATATATAATAAGTTATAAAATGTCATTTTCATCATAAATAATTGTAATTAAATTAGGTAAAAAAAAAAAAATAAAAAAAATAACAATATCTGATAAATATTTTGAACAAATTATGTTTTCGAATTTACGATTATTATGATTATTAGATTGTAAATTTTATATTGATAAATGTTACCTAATTATAATACTTGTCATTCATCCTGCTAATTTGATTCTTCGCTAATTGAAAAAGACAATAAAACATAAAAAAATTGATATTAAATAGAGTAACCAATAACCATCATCGACATATTATAATTCATAAATAAATAAATGAAATAAATTTCTGAGCTGATAATATAGTGAGATTTTTGTGTTTTTACATTGGTACCTCTAATTTCTCAGTTATCAGTTTTAAGAGAACTGATTTTATGTTAGGTATTTTATATATTATTTTCTTATCATTTCTAATAAAATTTAATATATATATATATATATATATATATATTCAATAAATTTTGTACATTTTGAAATACTACAACTAGCATTATACATAACTACAAGAGCAATGTATTTTTATAGAATAATATTCATGTTAAAAATACTAGAATTGATAAAAATTAAATCCTAGTTTGTTTATAATTTGCAGTATGGCCAAATATGGAATTTATTAAACTCAAATTTATTATGTTTCTAAAACTGAATTGTTGCTCACACGGCGCACGCGTATTAACAATGGCAATAGCGTGAACCGCGAACTCAAAATGTTTGGTCGTCATTTTTCAACCGTTATGGCGTTGTGTAGTTTATGCCCACAAATTATTTAATTTTATATCAAATAATTTTAATAGTGTCTATCGCGAGAAGTATGTACTGTTAATTTAATTTGTTTCGATATTATATGATTGTGGAACTTGATTATTAGGTATTTTTTAGCAATTTTAAATAGTTTATGATATTTAAAAAAGTGAGATTAATATTTATTTACATATATATTATTTAACCTTACATTTTGTACTTACCATAATGCCGACTTTAGATGAGTATGGGTTTACTGGCGTAGTAACAATGATATGAAATATTGAAATTATATTTTAGAAAAAATATATATACCTAGTACATATTGGCACCAGTAAACACATGCTCGTGTATACGTATTACAGCATATTAGTTAACATAACACACCATGTTTACATGTTTCAGTTAATTCGGATTAACTTCTTAAACCATATTTTAAATGAAAAATAGATAAACAGATTTAAGTGAGAGTGGTATATATTGAATCGGTTTAATACCTGTTGATATGTGCTTCAACTCCAGTACTATCATATACTATTTAAACTGTACATGTAAGCGTGGTAATAAAAGAAAGATTTTGATTTATGAGGGATTTCACACTGATAAATAATGAATTAGTCTATAATATTGTTTAAGTTATGTAACAAATTTTGTTATTCATAGACTCATATCATATAAATTGTTTTTATTCTGGTTTATTGAGATGTGTTTTTTTTTTAGAAGTAGTTGAAAGTCAATTAACCGACACTTTTTCAACCATCGCTCTCTGTTATCCGTCATCATAAAAAAAATAACAAGAATGCTGTTAAAAAAAAAAAAAAGGACATACGTCTCTATAAAATATTGAACATCGTCGCTCAAAACCCCTGAAGAATTAGAAGTATACTTGTGTATGCAGAAGTAGATGAAGGATTATTTTGTATAGTATGTATGTTTTTATTATGTTTGTATATATGTACATTTATTTTTAGCCTATTTTTGTAATTTTAATACATAGGTATGTTGAAAATGAAAATATAAATATAATAGATCGCATGCTTTTTTTTTGTTTTTTTTTTTTTTTTAATATATTTATACTGTGTGGGGTTAATTTAGGAATTTTTTGTTATAGGCCATGTACATCAAATTTATTATTATCCAAGCTATTATTTTGAAATGTAAAAATATGTTATCTTTGGCCTCTCTGAAACATTAGTTAAATCATCCGATTGCCTTGTAAATAGACACAGATTTTTCCAGTGTCAAATAAATAAAAATTAACTCCTAGCAACAATTTATTTTTTAAAAAAGTTAATATTTTTAAAATTTTGGTCAGCCTTAATATATATTAGGATAGAATAGACTACTATCTTGAAATGTAAAAATATGTTATCCCACAAAAGTGGACATTTGGATGTCCTGGATGAATTTTTAACATTTGCGAGACTATAATGGGATATCCATACTATGAAACATAGCTCATCTAGGATGTATTTGGAATGTAATAATTGCATAATATTGTTATCTGGGTGTCTTGGTTAGATATTCATAAATAATATTGATGTTAAACACAATTTATTTTATTATTGTATTTTTTTTTTTCAGATAAATAGAATAATAACATACCAACTGTATCAATAATTTAGATGGCAAAAAACCTAATTTAAATTTGTTGGACAATGAACTTCCTTAAAAGTTAGTGAGAATAAAACAAATAGTTCTTACAATAAAAATTCTTTAGCATATTTCTATAGTTCTGAGTGTACCGAAATAGAAGCTGTATCTACAAAAGATGAATGAAAACAATATTGATGATGATAAACTATACTCGATCGAGTTTAAATTGGGTAAACCATATTATGAATTTTACACACAATTACTAGTTGAATTTGGAGATGAAACACAATTGCTTAGACATCTCATGAAAAATGAAGAAATGCTTCAAAATAAAACATTGGTCCTTTCAGAAACTGCTGATAAGAAAACTAGTGATTACATAAACCAACATCTCAATTCAACAAACAAAATATATGATGAACCTAGGTACAATAAAGCTGATGGATCTTATTTACTCAAAACACCTGCAAATGTAAGAGAATTCAGTAAACAAACAACTAATCACATCAGTAATATTACTTCTGCCCATTTTTCAAGTCCTTTGCCATTATCTAAGATTAAGCAAACCGAACACCTAACTCAAGGACGAAATATAAAGACACAAATTTTTTCATTTTCCCCAGCTACTAAGGAAAGAGCAATAACTACCAAATCGCCTATTAATTTTCAATATTCGCCTATTAATTTACAATATTCGCCTAGATTTATAAGACCAAAACCTTATACTCGCCAACCTTCTGTAAACCCATCTTTTCCACTACCAGTTGCAGTGCGATCCAGGGGAATATCATTAATGCAAACTAATTACTCAAATACCTCCTTACGTCCTAACCTCAATTCACATATTGGACAAATGTAGTTAAATACTAATATAGTAATTTATATATGATTTTAAACAAACCTAATGAAGAATATAATAATAAAATTATACCCACATATCTACACCTCTATCCATCATTACATCTCTCTCGATACTCTGTCCAATTGCATGCACATTGTCAGTTTATCCTTTCTTTCCAGTATCTTGAATAATATAAATTATTGTCCTTCTTTAATTAACTTCCAAATTCTACTATCCCCTTTCAATTTCATTTTCCTCTTCCAATTATAACTATAATTCTACCCATTTCTTAATGAAATATACCAACAAAGATTCAACTTTTACTAAGTAAAAACATTAATGTAAGCCAAGTTTTTAACTTATACATTTGTAAAATTGTGTAGTTCTGTAAATATAGTATCAATAAGTTAAGATAAATCCAGTTTGTTGTCTGTACATTAATATTAAGTAATATAAGTTTAAATGTTAAAAGTCGTATCATTTATATTTTACAGTAACAATAGAAACAGTTATTATAATTTGTATTGTTTTAAATATATAAGTTATAAATGTTATAATGTTATAACTTATAGTAAGTAATACAAATTCAAATGTTAAGGGTATTTTCATTTATTTTTTACCGCAACACAATAAAAGTAATTTTTATTGTTTTAAATATGTAAGTTATAAAGTCACAACTAATATTAAGGTAACAATAATGTTAATGAATATTATCTGTAAATAGTTTTAACATTGTATATTACAGAAAGTCAAAATGAATTTCAATTAATATTATTTTATAACTATATGAAACAAATTATGTGATTTTTTTTTTTACTGTTACGATATGTCCTAGGTTAACATAAAAATGTTTAATATTTTTTACAATAAATTACCTAATACATATGTTAATCTGGCGAGCAACCATAATATTATCGCTCTTGTCAAAACAAATATGATTGTTTGTGATTCATGTGACTGGCATTGATTTGGCGCAACAAGCATCAATTTTTCTATACTTAAAATTTAATTTTTATTTAATTGTAATTGTGGATTCCAACGTAGAACTTCTCATATCAGACGTATTTAAAAAACCAATTTTGTATAATATAAAAAATACAAATTATTATAATTGTTATTTAGTGAACAAAGCATGGGAATTGTATCCAAAAATATTAAAATGTTAGTTAATCAATAATATAATATTTTTTTTATTTCCGTACTCAACACACATAATATAAATATTAATGTGCACACTAAACAAAACAACATCGTGCACACTGCGCACCAAATGAGATAAGCACCTACTGATCGCCTTCTTAATAATAAATATAGATAAGACATTCATAAAATCTCGTCCACCCAGGATGTAGCGTTAGTTATAAATACAAATATTATACTGTCTACTATATGAAATATGTATGTTATAAATTCATTAAAAATAATGCTTAATGAAACGAAAATAGACTCTAAATTTAATCATGTTATTATAATAATATATTATATAATTATATATATTAATAGACAATATATAAATTAAGTGTTTTATATTAAATATATTTTGTCGGTATTATTTTAAATTTTGCAAAGAAGGTTAACAACTAGAACATCATTCTTAATGTATTTAAAACTTGTGTAATGTACAAAAATAAATTGATTTTAAATTATGATCAAATGCATAAGTCATATACACCTACATAAAAATAATTTAATATTGTTTGTTGCAAACTAGATAAATCGACTAAAATTCAATGATTATGACTTATGTGTGATTTCTTTTTAAAGTTATATTGAAATTTTATAAAGTAGAAATGTTTTTATAATCTCCTGAAGAGTTGTTTTTTTGATTTGACCATTGTCCACAAAATCTGTCTAATTTATTTGTTTATCTATTTATATATCTACAGAAGTGACATCGCCAAATGCAGTCAGTGCGTAAATAATTACTACATTTTTTAGTAAAATCAACTAACTGTAAAGTTAATACATTTAATCAGGTTGTTAACTCAACTAATATTTCTAACTATTTAATTTTAGTATATTTTTCCATATGACAAAAACTCATTTATCAAAATGTATTTAATGTCATCAATGGTAATATACTCTAATAACTCGTTCGTATCAAATAGGTATAATAAAATAACTAAATGAGCTAGGTAGTACTCATGCTAGTTATATACATGTATGTAAACATCTTAAAACTAATTTTGGTCAATTTGAAAACTTTTAGTATGAAAGTAAACTTGTAAATGGTTTTAACAGTAAACAGATTTTAATAGATTTTTTTTTTGTAAGATCATAAAATAAATAGTAGTAGGTACCAAAAATAACGATTTTAAAATTCAAATAAAAATAAAGTTTTAATTTTATTAAAGCTTAAAAGCATAAGTATTGAATACTCTATGTTATAAATATTATGTATCAGGTATATTGTAGGTTTATACTACTTAGTAATTACATTTTTTTTATCTTAATGTTTACCTAATTATATTTAAGAATAGAAAAATAGAAACTTAAATATTAAGTACCTATTTTTTATTTTTATTTAGGTATATTAGTTATGGTTATTTACTTGTTACAACTAAAAAAATTTTTCTTTAAATAAACCATTTAGTATAATTTAAATATAACAATAATGAGTTAAATATAATATGAGTATTTATAAATTATATAATATGGTAAAAACAAGTTTCAAGTATTACACTATTTCTGATTTAACTGAAAATTATTTTTACTGTACAATTTTGAATTTTTCATACAAAATCTTTCTATTGAAAAAATGTAAAATCTATTATTGCTAAAGACACAAAAAAATTGACAACAATTTTAATAATTGTACTTTTCAGTAAAACCACTTGATAGACTAAATTCTTAAAGACATTGACGCATTTATTTTATGATAATCATAATGAATTTGCACTGGTTGGATCACACAGTCAATTATGTCACCAAATGTAATGTTATTGTGTCATAATTTTTTTTGTTATTTCATAAATATATTATAGGTGCCTACTTATAAAACTAAAACATACACTTTACTTATTTCTATGAAATAAGTATAAATTAGTATTCCTATACGTTACCTACCTAAATATTAAATATTTCTTTCATATTGACTTGTTCATCAAATTTCATTTTGAAATTCAAATATTTAATACATTTCTCTAGAGATTTAATAACTTATATAATTACATATATCGAAAATTTTTTACTACTTTGTTGTACTAGTAGGCTGATTATTCTGAAAATATATTAAAATCTATCTACCGTATTATTATATTTTTAATGTACTGTAGTATAAATAGTACATCTTGATTAATCATATAAAATATTTGGTGAACCTCGGTACACTAAAGCTGATGGATCTTATTTATTCAATTATTATTATTTACTACAATATATTTGAATGTTTTTTTTTGAAATGGTTGACATAATCCTTACAATATTCTGGTTACAATGTAACCAGAATATTTTAATTTTACTCAGGAGAATTGAAGAAAAAACCGCTTGACTTTTATATTGTAAAACAATATAATAACTAGATTTGATATTGATAATGGATAAAAAAAAATCAGTGTATCTAGAAACCTGACCATTGTCATTTATTATCACAATGGTTGGGTAGACAATAATTTCCCGACCGTGATATTATGTGTGCGAACAGATAGTACTAACTCCTTATATTACGATTAATATTGCATTAAATTTAGTTATGTATATTTCTGTTATATATGCATATCATTTTTTATGGGTTATTTCTTTTGAAGAAGATTTTTTTAATTTGTTGAGTTGGGTCAAGGTAATTTTTTTTAAATATTGAATTAGTTATTGGCTAAATAATAGTTTAATGTTTCTGTAAGTATTGTGTTTGTGTTACTGTATCTGAAGAATTAGCCCAGAACATTATATACAAAATTTTTTAATTAATTTTTAATATTTAGGAATTCGAAATAAAATTTTTTAAATTTTAATAAAAATTCATGATAGCCATTTTGTAAATCTGATTTTTAAAAAAATTTTGATGTCAAAAGCTACTAATAACGAGTAAAATATTTTTAAACAATTTTTAAAATTTGTAAATATTAATTTATTTTTCTGATATTCCTTTATACACAACATGATAATACGATACCAATACATTTTTTTTTTCAAATATTGTTTGTTAAATATTAATGGAATAATACTTTAGCAAAGTTGGAAACTTTACTGTGTAATTATTTTTGTCACAAAAAATAAAATCTAATTCATCTGAATTGTCCACAATACCATCAATAACTAAAAACATAGATAAGTAATACTTTTAAAACATTTACCAGTTTGAATAGGTAATAACTAAAAAAGTATGAACATTAGAAACAACGTAATATAATGTTTTAAAGAATAAAGATAGATAAAGAGATAAGTAAGTTCGCCATTACTAACTAGGTCTAATATACACTGTTTCACTGAATTAATTGCAGGTACAATGAATTCAATAATTTTATTTTTACTCAAAATATATTCATTTAAAAGTAATTTGAATTCAACATTGTTTAAATCCATTTTGGTCGTAGATAATATGGTATATATAATGTATTATCTATGATTTTGGTAGACTACTCCGAACTAAGAATCTTAAAGATTCAGAAACAAAATATAAATTATATAAAAATGTATTAAAAATGTTATAACTTGTAAAATTAATAACTGATATGTAAGACATTCTGGATTTTAAAATAGGCACAAAGCAAAGTGGTGAGTATTCGCCAGTCACATAACTCGAATTTCTTGATCACCACTGTGGACTAAACCATCTACATGATTGGTGACTGTTGTGTCATTCCGAATTTCTTGTAATAGTCAATTTTGTATCGTTCGAAAAAACAATGTTAACTTTAAGGTTATCGTTTGAAAACCTAGTGTTGTTTACTGGAATTAACTCTTGTTATCCAAAAGAAATCACTAGGTTCTTTTAACTCCTTTTATATTTCCACCCATAACGAAAGATATATTTGGTCATGTTCTCACCTATATAACCAACATTTTGTTAATTGTTTTTACTTTTTTATGCTTTTTAAATTTTCAGTAAAATCATTATACAAGTAACAGTAGAGTTCAAAAACCCAAAAACCAAGAACATAAAGTTTTCATTCCTGAAGAATTATATAATTATCTAAAATGAGGTGAAATAACATGATATTTATTAAAATCACTCCATTAAACTAGAAAATATATTGGAACATAAAACTTTATAATTTGTAAAAATTTTACTCTTTTTTTTATTAGATGAAGTACAGTTAAATAAATACATATTAAATAATATATTGAAAAATAAACAGTCTGAACAAACAGATTCAAATAGCAATAAGGCCTGTTCTGAAAAACCTTCATTCTGTAACGTATGTCAGAAAATGCTGTGTTCAGGTATTAAATATAAATATATATCAGGGTCAGTAATATAATCTTCATGGGCAGCATCGAAAAACACTATTTTTTTTTCAAATGAATTGAATTGGGTTTTAACACAATTTAAAAATTATTGTTTAAAAGTATATTTTAAACTACTTAAATATTTAATTGTAAATTTTAAATTATTCATTATTTGTATAAGCTATAATATATATGTTGATAATTATTATTATTGTATATTTGAATATTGAATTTATGTATGTATCTACACAAAAATACAATTATTTAATAATATTTAATTTTACATTTTTACTGTATGTACCTACCTACCTATATGAATATTATATCAAATTAGAAAGTAATAAAAAAAAATTAATATTAGTTTTGAAAGTAAAAGCAAATCATTGCATTATAAAAATAGCGTTCTGAGCGATTTTTCCATATTTTCCCTACGTTTTTCTTACGCACTACAAAATATTGTAGTACATATTGTAATTTTGTCATGTAAAAACAAGGTTTGGCTCCACAAGCATAGTACAGTATCTACACAATTATAACAAAAATATACCTGGATATCAGAATGTTTCATGAAGTCAGGAAAAAAAATTATCATATAAAATACAAGCTAAATACACTAAATTGATCTTATTTGAAAATCAATAATACAAATTAATAAGTGTGAAATATATATAAATTATTTATGAAAACATTTTTATTTGACTTAATATTATGATTATGTTTGACCATTATGTTAGATAAAAATACTTACTGTTTGACAAGTGACAATTATTTATTATTTATTATATAATTTATAATTTAATTATGTTTATTGTTCATGTTTTTTAAATTTATTTTATCTTATCACTCGACACAACGGTATTTTATAATATAAAATAATAAATTTTTGTAACCATGACTATAACCACATACAACCAATGTGGTAAAAAATAGTCTCTTCAGTCACAGAATTGAATAACATGGTGGCCTATCCATTCCTTTATTATCTATGAATATGAATCAATTTCCTCTTAAACGATTACAAAATTAATGAACATTTAAATTTCTCCAGTAACCATAATTATATTACATTATATTTATATACTGTCGTCCGTGGAGAAAAAATCTATCATTTCAGTAGTGACAAAAACTAATTTATAAATTAACTATCTTTCCTAGACTTCCTGCAATAAAAAGATACTCTTAAAAGTATGTTTTCACTTGCACAATTTTAGATTGAGTTGCTACTGATACAATGTAAATTATAGTTGGATTTTTTTAGACTACCCTTTGAACAACTAATAAAAATATTATGATTTTATTCATTGTTAATCAACTGTTAATAGTTTTTCATGCTATACCTAGTTTATAAAATACATACGTGGTCCTTTACTTGGTATTTTGGTTCGCGTTAATGAACGTACTATAAGTGTTCATAAAATGAAAATTGTGTAAATAAAAGAAATTCTAACATAATGTATAGGAAAACAATAGTTATTATATTTTCCATAACTAGCATCTGTATCATTCCTCTTATCTCAACTGTTTATTTTGTATTTTAAAATTATAATTATATTCTATTTCGTGATCATAATTTTAAGTCAAAAATATAGTAAATTCCTACAAGAAACAAATAAGAAAAAAAATCTAGTACTCGTTAGTATTAAGTCCCAATAAATGAATAATTAATATATTTATTGATATAATTACAATTACAGTAGCAGAAACATAATATAATAGTATCAATCATTAAAAAAAAACAGTCAAATGTACATATTTCATAATAATAATAGTAATAGCTTAGTCACCTTTTTAACTGTTGTTACAAATATACATTACAGATAAATTAACTATTGACTATTACTTTCTGAATTGGGGTTGAATTCTTAAATAATTATAATAAGGTACATTTATATAAAGTAATATATTATTAAACATTTTAATATTCATGATAGAGTATATATTTAAGAACATGTTGAGATATTTATAATACAATACAATACAATATAATACATACTTTCACAAACAATTATGCTTATTAAATAATAATAATAATAATAATAATAATATGAGTTATATTAATAATTGTTGGGATAGTGAATATCCTGGGAAGAATAAAATAAGTTTCAAATATCAACAATATTTAAAGTAAAATAAATGTATAACAAACGTATGTGTATAGATAACTGTCTCACAAGAGCAAAATGTCTACTCCTCGACTGTCACATGAATATATTATGTAAGGTGTCTTCTTTAATTTGAATAATTATAAAAAAAACAATAATAAATAGTACAATTAAAAACCATATATACGAATACACAAAGTAGTAATCATCACAAATATAATATATACAATAAATTGTATGTGTCAGATATTAATAATTATTCATAATTATTATAATTATTACATATATATTTAACAATAGTTTTAAAGATAAAATAATTGCATGAATCAAATTTCTATAGAAAATATGAATTCGTAAAATATTATTTAGTCTTTATGACAAAAGAAATAAAAATGAAAACAACCAATTATCAATATAAAAGCATTTATTACAGACCAAGGTATACATTTTATACGGATTTTTAGTAACCTTTCTTTCTATAAAATAAAAAGCCTTTGAAAATTTAACATAAAGGTATGTAAATAAATACATCAAATCTCACTATACAATATATTTGGGACAGATTTAAGGGGTAATGTGATAATCACTCCTTCTTTTTTTGTATTATTATTTAACGAGAAGTTATAGGAGATTGATTTTTTTATGCTTATTTACTGTTTTTCAAAGCAATTTATCTATTTTGGAAACATTTGCATGAATTACCCTTTTTTTGGATTATCAGCTTAATTTCTAAAATTATTTTCATACCATTGGCATCCCCCTTAAAAAATTTTCAGATTCGCCCTTGAATATATTATTATGTATTGTTGCATGTGTGTGAGGAACACGATTACAACGATTACAGATATAACTTTGATTAATTATGTCTATGAATAAATATAAATGTATTTTAATAAATACATGCATTATTATATAATTAATATATACATTATAATATACATTGTAAACTTTTTTCAAATCTTTATAATGTGCTTAACAGTGCTATCAATTTAATCAGTAATTATGAACAAAGGGGGTTCAGCCATAAGTGTCTTCTTATACCAAAAATTACCTCCATGTATTGGGAGTGCTATTGAAATGCCATCTCATATCCCTAATCTGCATTAAATTATTCCTAAATATGACTTTGGCTTTACAGCACCAGATTTACCATGTTTTTATTCATACTGAAGCAACAAAGTGTATATTTGACTCGTTCATCTCTATAGCCCTATTTGTCTGTGGTGATAACATAACATGGATAAAAAAAATTCATTTTTGAATTTGAGAAATTAAAAACAGCCGGGGCATTAATACTTAATAACTAACAGAATATAATGGTCACACTGACTGCCTTTGTTTAGAAATATATATTTTTATAATATCTATAATACCTAGTTAGAGGGGATTTCACAATATAATATATACTATATATTATTATATAGTATGGTTGTAGATAGAATGGATGCGTATCGGTGTATTAAATTATATAGTGGGTATGCAAGCCAGAATGTTTTGAATTTAATAAAATGAAATGAATATACCTAATAATTTAGAATAAAATTAATTTAATAAATCATTTACATAACTGTGGTTTTGAATTTATTTTAACATCCAAGATTAACCAAGATTGTATTGAAGTATGTTCATCAATAATTTATTACGGAATAATAATTATAATTATTGAAGAGTATATTATTTAGTTTAGAAATTTTTTGGTACAATAAGGCACATTTCTGAACCTGAAGACCATCCATCTACGCCAACACTTTTGCAACTTTATAGGATGTTATCAGTTTATTCCATTTAAGCCACCTAGAACAGGAAATTGTACAATTTTAGAAGGTTAATGTGTACCTAATTATTTATATTTTTGTTTTGATTTCACATTATTATATAATTATTAATTGAAATACACTTATTCATGGATAATGCCCCGGTTATTTTTCTAAATGACATAAAAGATATTATTAACAGTCAAAATACAAATTTGGAACGAGAAACTAAAATAAATATACTTAAAGAAAAAATGGATTTCATAGTTGAACAAGGTCACTGGGATTTTGATGATATCTTTAAGGATCATAATTATTATCCTAATTCTGATTCTACAATATTTGATTGTACAGTATACTTTTTAACAGGATAAGTATATAATATTAATCATCATTCAATCATTCTACTTATCTTGTATGTATTAATAGATATGTAGCAAAATTGTTAGTAAAAAGTATAAAACATGAATCACGTTTAACCAATGTGAAAATTGAATATGGTCAAGTATCATATCCAGATGCTGAGTTAGTGAGTTTGAAAACCAAAGAGTTTTTGTCCCACCCAATTCATCATTTATATTTAATAACAAAACTATTTTAATCATCATTTATAAAACATGCATATTCACCAAATGTTTTTAAAGAAACATATGAAGATGTTTTAGGTAATAAAAATCCAATACTTACATGGAAATGTTCGATCCATAAAAGCGAAGTTTCAACAGAAATATATACAATATAGATTACCATGAGAATGAGATAATATACATATATGAAAAATACCGAAGCAAAACACCTGAATGTGGTAAAAAATAATTAAGTAAATTAGTATTTCCTTAATAAAGTGTAAATAAAATTAATATACATACCTATTCATATCATAAAATCTAATGGTATTGTTTTGTAATTCCTTTTTGGGGTCGGCCACATCCACAGTCCTGCACTTCTACTTAAAAACTAAGATTAAAATTTCGTGCACTTCACACATAATATTGTATAATATTAATACTGAATAATAATATTAGAGCATATTATACCTATTATATTAACACGCACAGGATTTTAAAATTATTACAATATCCACGTTATTTATCAGATAATAAAAATTAAGAACATAATATTAGATTAATTATTGTATAATCTACTGGGAGCGCTTTAAGATCGTAGGTTCTTGATAAAAGAACATTAGGTACTGATATCATGTTTCGTTACGCAACCATTCTATCTACAACCGTATTATATAGTAAAAGTATAGATATATAAATATATGGACCGGTAACAAAGAGAGGTCACAGGATTATTATTGTTAGTAAGAGAAGAAGCATAGTTTACGAATCCCATGGAAAAAGCAAATGTTTTATTATGTCTATCGTTTAATACATAGACATATAAATAGAAATATTATATGTGTTAAAAACTTGTAAATTATTCGAATACAATAGTATTTACTATTTAGATACTGTATATCATATTACTATCATTTATATTTGTATTTAGTTTTACTGATATTTCCATATGACTTGGTATATGTAATATAATATAGTTTTACTGCGATCAAACTAGATTTACTTTCTCTCCATACGGGTCATATCAAGATTGTAATACCTATTGTTTTTCATATTCTTATACCTAACAACTTTTTACATTCTATGCTACAGAGTACAGTGTACAAAGTATAAATTGCTTTCTTTAGTTTCGTGTCATTCGATATAAAACATACACGATAAAAAAAAGTCTATGATAATATTGATAATATTAGTATTATATTCCATGACATTAATTTGTTTAATCCATGGGATTCGTAAACTATGCTTTTCTTTCCATAAACAAAAGTAGGTATGTCTTATGTCTCTTTCTAAGAATAATGGTTCCACGTCGGCATAGAAGCGGATGTGGGGGACTCGGTCCATACTTTTACATATCTATGAGTGAAAGCATATAAGTATTTTCATTGTAGACCACAATTCGTTGTATTGTTAAAATATTGTTATAATTTCACTACTGCTATGCCTGGAAGACCACGTAGTACACGATCCAAGTGAGTTTTTATTTTTATATAAATATATCAATTTCGTAATTTGTCAATATAGATTCTACTTTGGCATCTAATGGTACAAAATTGTGGGCTTCATAGTATTAAAAGTACGCCATACCCACAATTTTTCATTGAAAAACTGGCATTGGCATTTTTTTTTTTTTTTTGGTATTAACTTTTAAATATGTTAGAATTACAAAACAAAATGCAAATTATAGTTAGCAGCATTATCCAGTGTCTGATGGAGCTAGTTTTTGATGTATGAACTTTTACGCGTTTTATGGGTTGTTAAAATATAAATTTTTTTTTTCATTTTTCAACAACCTATAAAACGTCTAAAAATGCATACATTGAAAATTGGCTTTATCAGAAGCTTGTTAATTTAGTTTTTTATAGTTTACTTTATATTTCGTCTTTCTACAATATTCTTAAGTTGAGAAAAACGAAAAATACGTAAACATGTAGTTTTTTTTAACAAATATTGTAATTAAATGACAATTAAAATATGCTACAAATTTATTTAAAATTATTTTTAATTTGTTTCATTTTCATTTTCCTTAAAATGTAATAAAAATCGGAACACATTTAAAAAGTGGATAGAGCTCTACAAGGAACTAAAAAAATTATAACTTATTGACCAAGACCAATGTTATAACAAAGCTCGAAAAATTTTTCTGAAATATAAAAATATTTTTAATTTAGGTATCTTATATAAATAAAATATCTAAATTTTATTACTATTATTATTGGTGTTAAGTACTAAGAAATTTTAGGTATATACTAATTAAAAAATAGGACTGTTAATAGTATCTGTTAAGTATTACATAAAGTATATAGTTCATAATGTTACATTTAAATAACATTTTTGCTTGTTACATAGAGTATTGTTTTTTTAAAACCAATTTAATATTTTCATAAATTTTAATTTAACTCATATAGGTAGTATTAATTAAAATGAACAAATTATTAAATAATGTAATATGTAGGTAATGGGTATCATAATATAACTTCAAAAATATTTTGTTGTAATTTCAAGGTACTAATTCATTATGTATTTTTATAATATATATTATTTATTAATTTAGGCATAAAATGGGAAAATCCAGCAATGCGGAGGTTCCAAAAGTTAGTAAAGAGGATAATTGTGATTGTCTTAGAGAATCGTGCCCAGGATGCTTTTTCCCCTGCAAACAATGTGAATCTTCCAAATGTGGAGATGTATGCCGGTTAGTTAAAAAATTCAATACTAATTTTAAATAAATATAACTCATTTTGTATAACTAAATATCATAAACCAATATTTTTTTTTCAGTGTTAACAGGAAATGGAGCTACAAGAAAGTAGGAAGGAACTAATTTCATTCATTTTCAACGTCAATAAAATATTAAATTAAAAATTATAATATATTATTTTTATTTGTTCATAATTTGTATGAAAAATGTAATAAATGAAAATAATTATTTTAATCGAAGTAAAAATAGTTGCAGAGATGATCATTGTTCATATCCATCTTTAGGTACACCACATATATTTTTAAATAATATGATTATTAAAGTAATCATTATTACTAGTACAAGTATTATTATTAGTAATATGATTTATGAGAAAATTGATATTTCCCACTTTTAAAGTTTGACATCTCTAACCCTAATAAATATTTATAGAGTTTAATATTTAATGACACATTCTTAAGATTTTTATTTTAAATTGTATAATATCAACACTATAATTTTTACATACCATTTTAAGTCTCAAGAACTAGTAGTTATCTTTACATAATTTTTTTTTTATACTTAATTAATTTTAAAATTATCCATATCATAATTTGAAAAGCCTCAATAAAAAAAATATATAACTACAAAAATTTAGAATTTCTTGTTTACATCCTGAAAAATGTATGTATTTATTTAATACCTAATTTAAAATTTTTTCATTATCATTATTAATCAACGACCAACTGGGCAGTATTTATAAAAATATAAAAATATTATATACAAAAACAATGATAACAGTAATTGGAATGACGAAAGTATAAATAATATTTTTAAAATAAATAACTATTAGCAAGGCGAAGCATTCTATGAAATGAATGATTATTACCATACAATGTGGTGTGTAGTGAATATGAAAAAGAGAATAGTCTCTAGTATGATAAATAGGAACATGTAATAAAATTTCAGAGAGATTTAATATAAATTAGAATACCTATAAATTTCTACATTTAGAAGTGAGATAATAAAATATTAATCAGCTTCAATACAACAGAAAGAAAGAAAAAAAACAGATTCGTAATAATAATATAATTTCTGTAAGAAAACCTTGAAGGAAAAACGTTGGTCTCAAATTGGTCTAGCATTAATATAAAAAGAAGTCGAGAACTTCGGGATAAGTACACAAACCTCAAGAAGAGCTTATGAAGAATTGTCCGCCTTTGCCATCCAATTATATAATACTTCAAATACAAGGACACCGGAGTAAAGAACATCACCAGCATTACACGCCTACAGCGTGTAATTAACAGTATTTGTCAGTTGTTATATCAAGACCATTATTCATTTACAGCGGTTGATTTACAGTATCCACTGACAATTCTATTTAAAAGCCATCTATTCGTTCATTTAAAGATACTTTAAACCTAAAATGAAGCTGTGGAGTCCAGTTAATATCACAGAACATTCTTATCCAATATTACATTTTAGCGATCATATTTATTGATTACATAATCTGTTATTACGGTTTACTATGAAAATAATAATAATATCTGATAACTAATAATATCCATTTGATTATGTATTACAGTATATATCATAGGTCTAGTTTACACCATATACTTGATACGGGTACTAAGCGTTTAATTCAAATTAATGTTTCGGTGTAAACAGAAATGCATCAATATAGTCTAATATAATCGAACAAGGTGTATCAGACCAAATTCGAGGCGCACCAAACACAATAATTATTTATTTTAGGTTATGTTTAATTTGTTTGGTTTTTTTCAGTGTTTTTTCTAAATGGTATTAGAGGATCTTTAAAATTCAATTTTATACTTTTAATTTTATATAATTCTAAATAATAGAATGTTATCCGGAAAAAACGGAGTGAATTGGACCAATGAGGAAACTAGGGCTTTTTTACATTTAAAAAAATATTTTAAAGCTTATGTATGGCAAAAAGTTCAAGCATATTTTTGGCTCTCTCGTCAAAGAAATGTCTCATCAAAACGGCCGAGAAAATGAAACTGAAATTGAAAAATCGTCTTATGAGAAGTGTATTAAAGCTATAAATGTGACTGGTACTAAGCCAAAATATTGCCCTTTTTTTATTAACTTAATTTGTTGTATGGCTCTAGGCCAGCCACAGTGGCCAGTATGTCACAATCTGGTCATGACACAATTGAAATGATCACAAACAGTAAGTAAATATAGACAATTATAGGCATGCTGTATATTTTATCAGTATCTATTACGGTAGGTATTTAAATTTTAAATAGTATTTTGTTACAGGAGAAGATGAACAACAATAGTATCCTGTAGAAGTTGTGATGAATGATGATGAAGAAAATATAATTATTGAATTAGAGGATTGTGATAGTGAAGAACCTAGGAAAAGACAAGAAACATTTGCATCGACAGGTATGGTTTCTCTATTTTATTCTCTATATATTTGATTTATATGACTATTTGAATATTTTGCTTGTAAGAAGAAAAGGTTACCAAGCAACTTTGGGAAAACATTCCAGTAACTGGATAGAAAACAAGCAAATCTATGGCAAGAAATTATGAAGAAGCAACATAATATGCAGTCAGAAATTTTGCAAACTGAAATGGATAAACAAAGAGCATGGGAGCAAAATTAAATGGCTAAAGAACATGAATTTCGAGCAAACCAAACTGCAATGATCATAAACGCTCTACAACAAAGACCCCAGGTAACTAATAACTACATGCCAATGTATACATACCTAACCTAACCTAACCATTACGTATAGTGCCTGTGAGTGATTTAATTTTTGATTATATTTGCTTGTAATAATGTATGTATACCTACATTAGAGTGGTCCTTTGTTATAGGCCCTATATAATTATATAAACAATTATTATTTACAATATATTTTTTCTTTTTTAGATGAACCATACTGCAACTGTTATGAAAGAAACTAATAGTGATGCCAAATAAAATTAGCATAAATATCTATTTAAAGCATTGTTCCTTTTATTTTATGAAGTCATTATAATAACTTTTTTTTTCTTATACCCAAAAGACTGGAGTTATTATTTTTCATTGTTTATTTATTTATTATAAGATCAATTAAATATTGTTAATTTTATTACCTATGTGACTTAACTTGTAAAAATATACTATTTGTATACTTGACAACCTTAATAAATGAATTAAAGAGATATTATTTTTACTTGTGTAATTTATATTTTTACCAAATTAATCAATTTTTTTAGTTTTTTTGTTCAAGTTATATAACTGGTTAGCTATAAGTACCACGTTTTCCTAAACCCGTTTTAAAATGTATTAATTTAGATGTGATTCAAAGGAAAACAATATTTCAAATTTACTAATTAAAACAAATATGCATCAATTTTAAAATGCATGATTATAATAAACGTATATGTTCTTAGGGTAATAAAAATAACTTTTTATGTGTATTCATAAAAGGAAAAATGTGTGTTCTCATAATGGCTTTTCTTAAAGGATAAAATTTAGCCAAGTACTGCATTAAATAGTCTCTAAAAATTGAACTATTCAAATTAATTCTATCGCAACACATTGATCTTTCTGGTTGTGGAAAAAGTAAACCATATTGTTGGCATTCTTCTAACCAGCATGTGTAGAATGGATCCTTTTTTCTTCAACAAAATTGTGAAAAATACAACATGTTATGATAACAACAGATAAGATGGTATAATGACAGTCCATTTGCTTTGCCACAATCCTCCATCTAGCTTTCAACCTGCCAAATGCCATTTCCACAGCTATCTGGGCACTGCTTAAATAAACGTTGAATAATTCTTCTTCTGCAGAGACACGCTCCGGGTATTCTTTTACAAGCCATGGTAAGAGTGGATAAGCAGTAATATACCCAGTAGTAATATCCACAATAAATAATAGAATTTCCATATCGTCAATATCTTTGACACCCTAAAAATAGTTTTTGATAAATAGCTTAACAATTTTATAAAAATACATTTTTCTTGAGATATAAAATAACAGAATTCAACTTTTTATACCTGTGGTATAACGTTTTCTGAATTCCTAAATAATGAACTGTCTTTAAAAACTGCAGCATCGTGTGCAGCACCTGAATGTTTTGCAGTAACACATCAAAATCTGAAATAAAAATTATAATGATATAAAATTAAGTGTATGCTTCAATTAAATACTAGATAGATTGTGTTAAAAACTTTTAATGACTTTCTTTTCCCTCAAGTTCATCTAAATAACATTTTGTTAGAGGCTTAATATATACATATTTTTACTGTTTTAAATTTGCATTCTTTAAAAAAATTAAATACCAACCTTCCATTATTATTAACAACAGCTAGAACATTATATGAAGTCCATCCTTTTTTGTTCACATAATCATGATAGCCTTCATTAGGAGGCATTATTGGTATGTGTGTATCACCTATATAACCAACAATTTGTGGAATATTGCTTTTTTCTTTAAAATATTGTGCAATATTTTTTTTTTTTGCTTCGTTTTCTTGAGGCATAAATATATAACTTTGAATCATTACCTTATTTATAGCTGTCACTACTCTATACAGACATTTTTAACTTTTGATTTATGAATATCAAATAAGTTTCTAATTACTCTATATTCAGCACAGCTTGAAAGCTTAAATAAAGTAACGGCTAGTTGTTTTTCAACAGTTAATGGTTTTCGGGGTATTAAGATTTAAGATTTTAGTTGTAATTCACTACTTAGAAATTACATAGCTCCAAAAATTGTACTTTTGACATTCTAAAATTTTTAATCCTGTGTTGAAATGAACGTTGACAATCCTATTCCAATAATCATTACTTCTTTCCTTCATCCAAATTGTTTTTCTATATTTAAAAGCTTCTATAATTAATTATAGCTGTACAACTTCATTAATTAATTAATTAATAATTAAATAATTAATTTGCTTTTTTTGTTAAGCAACAAATCTTTGATAGGTCAACTTTATTGTAAGACGTTTGCGAGTGAACCTCCTTTGTTGCTGTTTATGGTAAGCATCTTCATCTGCCTCATTTAACCCTAATACAACTAAACTTAAGTTATCCATTTTTTATAACTTTTTGAATATAAATTAGAAAATTTTTAATTTGCTGATCACAAACTACAATAATCACTTAACAGTCGATTGTACATGTTTTTATAACAGAGAATGATAATACACTTGGTGTAAACATAGACGTATCAAACGTTTGATGCGGACCTACTTGGTGCGCACCAGCTTAGTACCCGTGGTGTAAACCACAAACTAAGATAGTATGGACTAGAAACGATAAGGAAGGCGGGTGGTAGTTGTGCGATTACATTTTGTTACAGTGAAATTAGTAAGTGGGGGAATCTAAGCAATAATCTATCATGCGATCCTAGCAAACATATACCATACTACACATACGTAGCATGTAGTCTGCATATAAATATGTTGTCAAAACTATAAACTAGGCGGCGTTTTAATCGCATAGATTCCCCATCTTGATATTTACCATAACAATTTGTCTGTATGTATTAATCTGTTGTTTCCAGTCTATACTATCTTAGTTTGTGGTGTAAACTAGGCCATAGATTAGTATATAGAATAGATTAGATTAAATTTAAAATTTATTATAAATTATAAAAAATTATTTAGTTGGTACATAATATATTTTAATTAAAGATTATAAGTAGTACTTATTTGTACTATTTATATACACAAATAATAATTACAGTTTAAAAATTCGATAAAATGAAATACATTTCAATAATAAACAATAAATTATTAATAGTTATGTTAGTTAACAATTTTTAATTACAGTTAAGTAGGTATCTAAAAGTACACAGTACGTTGGTTATAAAGCAGAAAAAAATGTACACAAAACAATATAGTAATTAATTACAGTTTAAAAATTTGATACAATTAAAAACATTTCAATAATAAACAACAAATTATTAACAGTTATGTTAGTTAACAAATTTTATTACTTAAGATATTATTATTATTAGCTAACAAAGCCGGTATAGTTCTGCATGTTGAACATTGGCAAGCCTCACAAATGTACATAAACAATTTTGAACAAAAGTAAAAAAAAAATATTATTTATAAATAAATATAAACATAAAATTATACCGATTATATTTACTTAATTTTTTTTTTTTTTAATGACTATTATTTTAATAGTTTAGAATTAGTAGCAAGAATTTTAATAGGATCTTTTTCATCTATACTTTGACGTTTTTCACATAAAATCCTATTTATTTCTATACACTAATGATTGATAAACATACTAACAATACAATTTATAATTTTTTCCTTAAATATATGAGTATGATCAGAACAACATAAATTGCATTAATTGCAAAATTTGAAGAAATAGTATTTACTAATATTAATTAAATTTGTTGATGATGACGTATTGAAGGCAATGCATTATTTATGTAAATAATAATATTGTTAATTATGGAACAAAATGAAGTAGAAGGATATTTTAAACTAAGTTTGATAGGCTGGTATTCTCTAACTGATATTAGTTGATGTTCTATTAATAATTGATCAGCACAAATTTATTTTAAACAGTTTTTACAATCTTTAAGAACATCACGATTCAATTTTTTACAATGAAACCCGACATATAAGTATGTGTCAATTACCTTAAATGCTCAGTAGTTTCAGAGATTTCATCTCAAGTTTCTTGAGATTTGGAAGAATAGGTCTAGGTAAATCAGAAGTCAAAGTTTGTTGAATAGAACTAATGTTCTTTTGAGTTGAAAATAAGTTTTTATAATTTGTCAAACTACCTTCAGTCAGATCTTCCTTACAATTAGCACCGGGTGAATGTGGTAATACCAAATTCCAATCAATTATATTTTGACCTGTGAACAAAAATTCTATAAATCATAAATTTTCAAGATCAATAATTTTTTTACATTAGTCACTTGCAAGGAATTTCATAACCGTAGACACTCGTTAACTGAATACCTGTGTAGTACACTTTACTTTCTGTTTTGCTATTTTGTTTGGTATTACATATCTATCAGATAAACGAGGAAGCATTTTTGAGCCGAGAATAGCACTGTCAGCGCTGTACAGTTGTACAATATGCTCCTACTTGGCTTTTCGTTGTACTCCATCAATTGAAACATGAAAGTCTTTGGTCAACAAATTGTTCCTTATACATTTTATAAGATTGGGTGTTAGTTGACTACATTTTTTAAATACCAATCTCCTTTAGTAAACCTACATGTCAACATACTAAAATATTGATTAATACGTCTACATAACTAATTACATGTATATGATAATTAAAATTATTTTAACCAGTCTCGTTTTACTTTGTTTTGCTTTTTCTGCTTTGTAAGGCAATTCTAGTGACAATATCATGAAATCCGTTATCATTATCTACATAAAGCCATATATATTTTATTTTTAAATATTCAATATTTAAATAAATCATGTATTAATGCCAAACTCGATTAAATTTTGAAATAAGAACGTGAAAAACCATCACTAGGGCCGATTATGCAGTGTCCATTGTTATACACAGTATGACTATACCAAGAATATTAATCTTAGGAAAAGTACCTATGCCCTGAATAATAAACTTGTGTTCTACACATCATTTTATCCCCAGAATAACTATTCTCTATATTAAACCATTTCTTCCATGAATTATTGGTTATTATCATAATTTTAATACAGTTTATATAATGATACCTACTAATTTAATACTTGAAAAAACCAATATTCATATTATTATTTTCATTATAATTATAAATTATTAAATTTTAGAAATGCTTAGTTTTTGAATCTGATAACAATCAAGAAATCATTCAACATATTGCTCAAACAAGGAGATCAAAATTATTTAAAACAAGAACTAATTTTTTAACTGAATTAGACGATGAACAATTTTTTTTTTAGATTTTGTTTAACTAAACCAACTGTGTTAATATTACTTGATCAAATTGAACATCTTATACAATCTAATAATGACTGGTAAGTAGTAATATAGAAAAATTAATCGTTGTTAATAGTTTTAATTAATATTTTAATTTGATAATATTTTTAATTTTATTAATATATTAAGTATTAAATACTATTTAATTTGTTTAGTTTTTTTTTTTTTTAATTTAAACTTTGTATTTTAGAAGTTCCTTTTGTTGTTTAAATAATTCATTTTCTTGTTTTAATTTAATTTCATGTTCTTTTTTGATAACTTCTTATTGAATTTCAACCAATTAAATTTTCTTAAGAGCTGTGAAATGTTTATTTGTCAAGTGATATTTTAATTTATTTTTTTAGTTATGAATCAATAGTTCTGGAAAAGAATGAAAAATATTGGTTTAAAATTGTACGATTTTTTAAAAAAAATAATAATAAAAGAAAATATTATAAATGTAACATTATATATTTATATATAATATTATAAATGTAATTTTAAAAAATTTTAAATGAAATATAAATAAATACCTAATCTTCTAGATCAGAGGTACCCAAACTGTGGGTCGCTATTATATTTTAGATGGGTCGCGTAAAGTTTTGAAATCTATATATATATATATTGCCATTATTACAAATATCTCTGAAAATTTGAATACATTAAAAGAAAAATTGATTCATATTTTCTGAGTGAGATGAAGAACTATCAACAAATGAACTGGATTTCAAATACATTTCAAGAACAAATGAAAACACGAGTGGATTATCAATAAAAGCTGAAGAGGAATTAATCGAAATTTTTGAAAACAATTAACTAAAAATGAATTTTAATCGAAAACATTTAATCAATTTCTGGTTATCTGTTCAAGAAACATATCCAACTCTTTCTAATGAAGCTGTTAAGAAGCTATACTACCCTTCATTACATCGTTTAATTGTAAAGTGGGCTTTTCGGTGATGGTTGCTATCAAAACAAAATTACGAAGCAAATTGCAATTGTCAAACTTTCTACGCCTCAAATTAACAAATGTTAAAGTGGATATCAATGCAGTCATTTAGAAAACCGGAAAACAAGTACACCTTTCTTATTAAATATATAATAAGAAATTATAATTTTTTTTTTAAATTTATTAAATTAATTATACATTTTCACCACATTAAATAATTAATTAATTAGGTATATGATATTACTGTAAATGTATTTTTAATATAAATATTATGCTTTTTCTTTATATAAGTATCTTTTCTTTATTAATGAGCATTGAGCATATAAAAAAAAAAAAAAAAAAATGGTCAATAATATGTTGTGGGTCGCAAAAATTAAAAGAATTTCCAAAATGGGTCGTACTATGAAAAGTTTGGGAACCTCTGTTCTAGATATTAGGTAATTAATTTATTTAGGTTAATAAATACAACATACTTGATGTTGGCATTGTGGATGAAGACAGGTTGTTTGTTGTGAAATTCATTTTCTTGTAAAGAATTATATGCCTATAATTGCATTGCATTATTATATTATTTAGATTATAGAAATAGTATATTTATGATATTTATCATTACAATTAATTTTCCACCCTGTTTGTATTTTTATTGTATATTGAAATATATTTAAGTTTGAAGTTATTAGTTTTAAAAACTTACCTCTAAACAACTGGAGTATTTTCATCAATAAATTTTATATTATCAATAAAATTTCATTATTGCAACAATTGTTTTCATCTTCATGCAAGTTGTTTACTATAAATTCAACAAAATATTATCATATAAATAATTAATAAAACAAATAATGATTACCATAATATTGATAGCTCAGTTAATACTAAAATTTAACTACTGATGCATATTTTGTTTTTTTTTTTTATTGTTTAATGTATTTAATATTTTTTTTATTGGGTATATAAGTTATTCAATATTAGAAACTTAAGTACTTATTTAAACTTTGAAATTAAATTAATTGTATAAAAACAATATTACTACTAGTTTGATTACTACTTATAACAAAATATAATTTAATAGGTTTACTTTATAGCTATGTACATTTTGTAGAGAATTGCTAATGGCTAAACAAATTAAAAATCCAATTGAATTTCATTTGGAGAATGTTGAAATCTTTCTCTTAAGTAGTTAGTCTTATTTTTCCATATTTAACTAATTTAAATATTTAAAATACAAAAATTACAAATGTATATTTCAAATTGAAAACTTAATTTTACTCATATATAAAACAATATTAATAGTAATGACTAATGTCTTACAAAATGCATTCATAGCAAAAGTACATATTAGGTACATATTTTATTAAAATTAAATTCCTAATGTTTATTAAAAAAATTTCAATTTAAAAATATATATATTTATTATACAAAAATATTATTTTAAAGATTTAATAATTAGTCTAATTTTTTTAAAAGAAAATCAATATAGCTATCAGACATTTAATGAAAATTTCAGTTATCTAATTGTACTTACAATTTTTAGCATCTGAATTAAATACATTGGTACATCCTGAAGCTCCAATTCAAATTATACTAATAATTTGTTTAGACCATGTAGATTTTACTTTATTAGTTGCTGATCCACCACCTATAAAATATAATAATTGATTAGTAGTATGTAATTTTTTGGAGAGGAGTTCAGATAATATATAATATATTTAAATTAATTAATTTTATGATAGTTAAATAATAAAATACTTTAAATTTATTTATAACCACTATGCACACTCTGTATATAGTAGGCTTTAGTTTGTTTTTATTATTATTATAAATTTAATAATAATAGCAACAAAATTAATATATTGGTATAAATTAGAATATACTAACTGGAAACCCAAATAATATAATATTATACTATATAATAATACGTATCACATAAATTATATCACATTATAAATAAAACATAATAAATTTATAAGAAAACATAATAAATCATGAAAGTATGACAGAATGATATGATAAATAATAAAATATAATACAATTAATATTGATATATATATATATTATATATTGGTGATACCAATGAAATAACACTTAAAGCCATTTATTATTATTATTGCCTATATAATCTATACAATATTTCCTCAATTGAGACAATACGTCTCGATTTTAATAATAATAATATTTATAAAGTTAAATAATAATGATAAAATCAAGAAAAACACAATTATTGCATTATAACATAAATAGAACAAAATATTAAGAAAAAGTACCCAAAAACCGGTACGACCCACCAATATCATACATTTTAACTTGTTATCTGTACGGAAGCAAAAGATAAACTATCTAATAATGTACTGGTAATAATAATACATTATTTGAAAATAGAAAAACAATGTTGACGATGTGTCAACATCTGCCTCAGAGAACAGTATAGGTATGTCGATTACCCGTCAACATCCGCACTCAACGTGTTAAGAGAACCCCATTTACTCCATAAATGAGTTGCAGATCTTGTAGTAGACAGCTCAGAATTAAATATGATTGAAATATTTTCCCATTTGGCGTCTTTTATTTTCGAACTAACAGAATCCGTTTTCTTACATTCGACTATGTGCTTTTTCTTCCCTATTGGACAGTAATAATGACATTTCTTCATTTGAAAAGCTTATCATGTGGTTCCGTTTAATTTGATCCATATTATGAAATATATATTATACAGTTTAAAATAATACAAATATATAAATAAATGAACACGACACTTTTTCAAAATAATCATGACTTGTATGTGTGATATCGCACAACATGGTCAAAAAATATTGGTACCTTTGTTCTATTTTTTACTCTAGAGCATAGGTTCTTAATTGGGGGTCCGTAGATGGTGACTCTGGGGGTTCACGGAGTGGCCTTGAGTTGTTTTTTAAATAACCTAAAAATAAATTTATTTGAAATTAATTCAAATTATTCGATGAATCAAGATTATTGGTTAAAGAAAAAATTTACACAAAGTAATGTGTAGGTATAAAATATGTGCTTAAGTATATTTACATTGTGAATAATGGATGTATATTCATTTTTGTATATGTATGAACAAATATTTTTATGGATTTTGAAAACGTTCATATTATTTCAGAAAATTGTACAATACTTAATGTTTTTAAAATAATAATAATAATTACGAGTAAATAACAAGACAAAACGGTTATTATTTTTATATATAAAACTTACGATTATGATTATAATTAAATGATAATATTAAATAGCAATACAATTTAACGAGCATTTCAACTGAACATGGAAACCTATCACTTTAGTTGATCTGTCACCATCATGTAGTACATTGTGCCATTAAATTTTCTGTCCCAACCATCGTTATAATATATTCATTTCAATTTTTGCACTCCTTTATTTTTATTTTATTGAAATTTTAATTATTATTACAATGTCAAAAAAAAAGAAAGTACGATAACTCATATATGTTGTTTGGTTTTACATTTATTACCGAATACGATGGTACGCAAAAATCATAATGTTTTATCCATGGAAAAATTCTTGTAAATGGAAGTATTAAACCAACTAAATTCAAAGAACATCTTGCTTCGGTACATCCTCTACATACATCAGATAGTTTGGAAGTCTTTCAAATAAAAAAGGCATATTTTGAAAAAGTCGTTACATTACTCAAACTTGGATTTGTACCTCCACAAAAACCATGTCTCGAAGCATCTTACAAAGTAGCATACCATATTTCTAGAAATAAAACTACATACAATTGGCGAATCAATAATAAAACCATGTTCATTAGAAATGGTGGAACTGGTTTGTGGTTTGGAAAAACGAAAAAAAAAAATTGAAGCTGTATCTTTGTCAAATAATAATATTCATTCCAGGATTTCTGATAATATGTCAATTAACATTTTGGAATAAGTAATTATGGAATTAGATACAACCCCTTTTCTATTCAATATGCAGTTGGATGAAAGTACAGATATTTCTCATTACAGCCAATTATTAGAAAAATTTTTTTTCTAAACATAAATTAAATTATAAAAAAAAAAAACTCTGTTCGCTATGCACTGATGGCACTCCTTTTCTTTATCGGTACGCTTTAGCAACAAAAAATCTACCAAACAATGTAAAAGGTATAACAACTGCAATCAAAGTTGTAAATTTCATCAGAGCTAGAGCCTTACATCACTTTTCAAAGTTTTATGTCAAGAGATGGAAGCTAAACATGAAGTTCTTCTTTACCACAAAGAAGTATGTTGACTTCCTAGAGAACAAGTTATGAAACGTTTATATGAACTTTGAGAGAAATTTCTAATTTTATAATAGAAAGGCAAAAGCTCACTCTCAAAATATTTTGATAATATTGAATTTATTCATAGATTGGCATATTTAACAGATATTTTTAGTAATTTGAACAAAGTAAATATGTCAATTCAAGGACAAGAAGTAATATTTAAAATGATTCAGATTTCGTTAAAGATAAATAAATTGATTTAAGATCAAAAGAATTGGTACACCACGATTTCCAAACAAAAATTTAATAGAAACTTGGTGTACGTTGACAAAAACTTATCCGCGAGATATATCCAGAGCAATGACATTTTTGATTCAATTCACCAATACATGTCTTTGCGAGTAAATTTTCTACAATGGTCACAATTAAACAAAATAAAGAAATCAAATGGACATCAAGGACGATATGCAGATATATCAGTCCAATACGGTCGCAGACTTAAAGCAATATTGCAATCAAAACAACAGCAAATGTCACATTGAAACGTTTATGTATAAACTATGAAAAAAGTGATTATTCACAATAATTTAATAATGTATTCACTCTTAGTATTATCATTAAAAAATAATAAAAATAAAAATTGTATTGTTCTTTTTTTTGGGGAGGTGGAGGGGTTAGAAGGTTTGTGATTATACTTTATTACTTCAAAAGGGTCCATGGCTCAGAAAAGGTTAAGAACCTATGCTCTAAGGTTTCTTCACAGATAACAAAAGCACCTACCCACCCTCCCACCAGGACAAATTGCATGTGTAATAATACTATCTAGAATTGGTATTTATCTAATCAAAATCGATGGTATAAATATATACTGGGAATAACCTTATTCTTAGTCATATTTTCTACTATAGAACACAAATTATACATTTATTTTATGAAAAAGGTTATCTAAAGAATAAATGTGTACTGTAGAATAAGCCCTATATAAAATAAATGCTATATTTTATCGTTATGGATGCATAAAAATATGATTCTTTTTATTATTAGGACTCGGAACTTATTGCATTTGCATATTTTTATATAATGATCCAAAAATTACCAAGTACAATTAAAATGTGTTCAGTGGTGCACAGTAAGGGGTACAGGGATGTCAGTCGATATCCCTATAATATTGGGTGGTGGGTGGTTGACTAATATATTTCCAATATTTTGTTTGCAAACTATAAGATAAACTATAATGAATGTTATTTAAGTATTAAAATTGATTACAAAAATTGTTTGGGTATATTTAATAGGTGGTGGGTATGTTATAAAAGTATGTTAACACCCCTTGCAGAAAATGAGTGTGTGCCACTAAATGTGCTTCAAGTTATAACAATGCCAAATTTGGCAAAAAATTCTTAAAATGGCGACTCAACCATATATTGTATTTTTTAGCTAAAACACTATAAGTATTAATATAAATATATATATAAATTAGATATAGGTAATGTGGAATGTAAAACTTTTATATACATACATAATAATTGAGATGGTCTATCTAAAATATCAAATTCCGATAAGTCAAGATCGGTTGATCTTGAAGTAGAAGGAATGTTCACTTCTGATCCAAATGACTCGTTTATAGAAGTACAAGGAAGGCTAGTATCTAATACTGTCGGTTCATTTTCAGAGATACCAGGTGTGAGTAAAGATGTAACAACTGCTATAATAACTTACAAGAAAAAGAAAAATTACATTTCACATAATATCATAAATATAAGTAAATTTTTTCAAGTTGAATACTTTTAAATTTACCAATTGTATCAATTATTAAGCATGCATAAGTATATTATATAAATAGGTATATATATATATATATATATTACCTGTAGGAATATGTATTGTAGGATACAAAATACAATTTAAACGTTTTGTCCCAGGACTTAAACAATCACTTATGAAATGTGCAGCATAAATTCTTTTTTTGTTGTACACAGTTTGTGGATCTTTTTGTTCTAACTCAAAAGTTTCATCTATACCCCTTAGTACACAATCAAAGTGAGTTTTTATTTTTATATAAATATATAAATTTTGTTATTTGCCAATATAAATTATACTTCAGCATCTAATTGTACAAAATTGTCGGTTTAATAATATTAAGAGGATTTATTATAAATATTTTTTATTTGTTTGATTTTCATTTTTCTTAAAATGTAATAAAAATTGGAACACATTAAAAATGTGGATAGAGCTCTACAAGGAATTACAAAATGTATAACTTATTGTCCAAGACAAATTAAAAGTTATAACAGAGCTCAAAGGATGTTTCTGAAATATACTGAGAGATATAAAAATATTTTTAATTTAAGTATATATATAAATTTTATTACTATTATAATTGGTGTTAAGTACTAAGAAATTTTAGGTATGTACTAATTAAAAAATAAGTCTCTGTTAAAATATACATAATTCATAATGTTATTAGTTACATTTAAATAACATTTTTGCTTGTTACATAGAGTATTGTTTTTTTAAAACTAATTTATTATTTTCATAAATTTTAATTTAACTCATATAGGTGGTATTAATTAAAATGAACAAATTATTAAATAATGTAATATGTAGGTAATGGGTATCATAATATAACTTTAAAAATATTTTGTTGTAACTTGAAGGTACCAATTCATTATGTATTTTTATAATATATATTATTTATTAATTTAGGCATAAAATGGAAAAATCCAATAATGCGGAGGTTCCAAAAGTTAGTAAAGAGGATAATTGTGATTGTCTTAGAGAATCGTGTCCAGGATGCTTTGTATTTAGGTCTATAGACCTAAATACCATGACCTACTGAACGGATCTGTCTAACCAGGTTTTGAATCCATTGAAATGTCTGGGCTTTAAATATGGTACATAACATGGTCAGTGAACACGTGCTTAAAAATAAGACCACAACGAAGGGGAAAAAGAAAAAAATCACTTGAATTGATGATAACGGTGACCGCGAAGTATATTAATATGTTGTATATTGCTACACGGCTGCTGTTTCGTGATTAGTCTATTCAAATTTACTGCCATTACAATTTACCAATATTTATTACATATAGTACATACTTCCTAATATAAATTATTTGACATTAATAATTAACATCAATTATTTTATAATAATTACTATTTAAATTGTTTTACTATTAATCAATGATTATTTTTAATGAATTTCATTAACAAGGTAATAGAAAATAATAAGCTTAATACTGTATGCAAACCTAATATTAAAATATCACTGGTTTTAATAATTGGGTCGCCGAATTAACCATCTAAAATGGAATTTACAATCATATAGGCTAGAATGGAAAAAAATAATTTATTCGTAAGTACCTTATAATTTTTATTAATATTAATTACTATAACTAAATTATTTATATATAGAATACAATTATCGTTATATATAACTCAATATATGAATAATATAAACCTAAATATTTATAATGTATTTTAATATATTTTTATTATTCTTATTTTCATTCTGTATTTATGATAAAATGTCATAGAAAATGTATAGAAAAAATAGTATGATATAAATGTTTGAAAGTATACCTATTGAATAAAAATAATAATAAACTTTGAACTTCTATCAGTTATTATTTCCGAATTAAATATTTTTGATAGCTTACTTTACATTTTTAAACCTAAATTTATATTTTATATAAAATATAATACCTAGTCTATATGTCTTAGCTATATATAGTTATGGTAACCATAAGTATTTATTTTCATAGGGCAGTATACTCATTTTTAATTATTTTTTTTTATTTTCTATTGCCCTTTAATTAAATGTTCTTATATATTTTAGCATACTAAAATTATTATAAATAGTTTACCTACTTTTATTTAAAACCCAGAATAACAAGTAACAACACATATTGTAGTTAAATATTTTTAGGAGTATAATATAATATTATTTTAACTTAAAAATTATTATTTTTTTATTTAATCAATTAATAAATATCTTAGATTAAGAAACTACTTTTTTTTTCAAAATGTATTTTATTCATCAAGATATTTCTAATCGGTATAACATGCTACTATTTACCATTACCATCAACCACTTTGTACTGCCAACAATGATTTGAGTTATTTTTGATATATCTGTAAATATGTGTCTTTTTTCTGTATATTTTGAACTCTAACTTATTATTTGCTAGGAGACGGTTGGACGAGATTTCTTGTAATTCTTCAGATATACTGGCAAGTTCTTGTAAATAGGTGCATTTAGAAATAGAAGTGCGATTAAATAGGACTTTTCCAGCCCTTATATGTTACTTGTTTGAGTGGATTGATTCCTATAGTTCTTCTCAGTGTTTTGTTACTCTTGTTAATTCATGTATCCTTTTAATAAAATTGTTGGAAAAGCAATAAAAATCATCAACAATTCCACAACAATAATTGAAGAAAAAAGTAGATTTCTTGTTAAAATTCTAAACCCTCAATTTGCAAAATTATATGGCTTACCAAAAATCCATAAACCAGGAGATAATATGAGACCCATAATGTCAAATATCAATTCTCCAACATACAATTTGGCAATATATTTAGTTAAGTCTTTTCATCTTTTAGGATATTAAATAGTATGTCAGTTAAAAATAATATCAATCTAATAGAAAAATTATCAAATGTCAAAATCAAAGAAAATAGCAAGTATACCAATAGAAATTACAATTGTTTTCCTAAAAAGAATGGCTGAATGAATTAAACATAGAAAGTAATAAAATTAAAGAATTAATTAATCAAACAAAACTTTGCATGAGTCAGAATGTATTTAAATTCAATGAACAATTTTTGAGCAGAGTATAGATCAGTGATGGAAAATCCATTATCTCCCTTTCTAGCAGAAGTTTTTATGAGTAAATTTAAAACAGAAAAAATAAATGCTGAACAATTTTCCAAAAACTCGAATAAGGTACGTAAACAATATTTTCCCAATAGTAGATAAAGATTTTAAGATAGAAGATTTCCTTGAATACATAAACTGCAAATACTCTTCAATAAAATTCACAAGTAAAAAAGAAGTTGAAGGAAGATTACCTTTTTTGGATCTTTATATTGAAAGATCAAATAATAAATTAAAATTTGAAATTATAGAAAAAGACATATACAGATACATCAAAAATATCTCAAATCAATGTTGGCAACACAAAATGGTCGATGGTAATGGTAAATGGTAGCATGTTAAACCGATTAGTAGGTCAACTGTTTATAATAATTCTAATATGCTAAATATAAGAACATATCATCAAAGGACAACAGAAAATGAAATAATAAATAAAAAATAAGTATGGAAATAAATACTCATGGTCACCATAACTATATAATAGCTAAAACATATATACTAGGTAGGTATTATTTTTTATATAAGATATAAATTTAGGTTTAAAAATATAAAGGAAACTATCAAAAGGATTTAATTCGGAAATAATAATTGATTTAACTTCAAAGTTTATTATTATTTTTATTTAAATTAAAAATCAGGAATCTACCAAATCGAATGCAAAAATTTTGAAAAATGTTACATAGGAAAAACTAGAAGGAACATAGGAATTAAGTTTAAAGAACACATTAGGAATATTAAAAATCAAAAAATAAACATCCATCAACAGCAGAACATGTATTAGAGGAATACCATAACATACAAACAATAAAATTATTAAAACAAGTAAAAAATAATTAAGAATTAAACATCAAAGAATAAAAATAACTTGTTAAATTGTGATTTAAATTTTCTACAAAATAATTCATTAAAATCGTTACCAAAATAATTAATAAAAAAATTGTAATGGTCAATATGACTCATTGATTGATAACCATGATAACCAAATGAGGCAGTACTCATCGATGGATGATATCATCTGTTCTATTAAAGTAAATGTATACGCTTCAATTGATTCAGTATTTGTATAAGATTAAAGATGAAAACATTTTTTACGAAATACATATTTGTTAAAATAAAAACTAATTATTTTGTAGAAATTGGGTTTTTATTTTTATACAAATAATTTTACAAGTACCTCAACACAAAAATATTACAAAAATATTTTCAAAGGCAAATGATTGGTTTACATTTATAAATTCCTATAGAAAATATGAAATTTGTAAAATATTATTTTGTCTTTATGCCCAGAAAAATAAAGATGGAAACAACCAATTCTCAATATAAAAACATTTATTATAGACCAAGGTATACATTTTACAAGGATTTATAGTAACCTTTGTTTCTCCTAACAATCTAAATTTTGAAGTAGAAGAAACCAAATTTATGTTTATGTTCGATCCACCTAATCTTTTAAAATTAACCCATAATGTTTAAGCATAATTTTAAAATAAATCAGAACATAGTAACGAAAAACCATTTTGTTTTATTAATACAATTCCAAGTTATGAAATAATTTTTGTTGTGTTTATACGCATATTTATCCAGGCCATTTTAAACAAATTAGTTTATTTAGTTGCAAAAGTGTTTAATGCTAGTGTAGCGGCTGGGAAATCAACACTTGTAATATAATTTTGATTGATTTTAGAAAAATATTTTATCTATATATATATATATATATATCTTGCTTTGTTTGTTTTGGTTTGTCGGCCTCAGTCTTATATAGAGTTTGGCCGTCATAGTTAATATAGTCAATATAGGTCTATGGTTATCTGTGATCATGGGGTCTTTTTAGGCTTGGAATCATTATATCTACCTTTTTCCTCACTTTAGGGCAATATGATTTCTTAAGACACGCAGTAAGTATGTTTGCCAACAGGACTAATATTGATTTTGATAGATATTTTAAGTGCCATAGTGGATATGTCATTGTGGTTAGGTACTTTCTCGGATGGTAGTTTACACATTGTGTTACAGACGTCTCTCGGGATAATGAAGTTACAATTACATTATAAAAAATATAGGTTTTAAAGGCATTTCATTTGCACAAAGAATGCAATCTAGTGCTCAGAGAAGGATATTTATTAGGCCCAAGAAAATGAAAAGTAAAAGCAAATTGCTTAATTTTGGTCCTAAACCAATGTCCACATGAAGTTTTATCTTCCTTATTTAAATAACTTTTTACCAACATGAACATAAATGCTGGTAAATACTATACCCATAGTATAACTACAATATTTTAAAATTTTTCTACGATATTTATTTGCTCCAATATTTCACTCAAATGTGAAACTATTTTCTCCAAAACTTTAATTGAGAAATAAGCTTCACTGAGTTTCCTCTTGGATTTGAATTTTCTCGGATTTCTAGCAGACAGGTATATCGTATATCGAGTATTATATTAATAATAAAATAGGTACCTATATAAATAAATAAAAAAAAAAAATTGTTGGGTTTTAAAATGAAAATGTTAATTTATACCAGGTGTTGTACATTATATTGGTTCATCATTATTTTGGTTATCATCTAAAAAACTATAAGATTCAACCACGGAAATTATGCATGAACATACAGTAGCAGTCGGGATAGTAGTATTAAAAATCAAATAAATTTTCTTATTCAAATGTGAAACATGGACATTGAAAAATAATATAGAAAACCAGGCTGCAGCATTTAAAATGTGGTACTACAGACGAGTATAGAAAATCTCATGGACATGAAGAATGAAAAATGCAGTAGTGTTACAACTAATAGAAACAGAACCTATACATTCTGCAGTCAATATTATGTTCGGAAAAATTGAAAAATGTTGGATGCCTGGAAAAAGAATGTCTTGGTTGCAACATATTTTACAAATTTTGGGAATAGCAACAACAGTTGAATTATTTTAAGCAACACCTGTAAACTGCCATAAAATATGAATAACAAATATATGATATATATATATATATATATATAAGTAATCAATAATAATTCATAGTAGTATTAAATGTATAATAATTATTCTACAACTTACTTTCACATAAAGTTGGTACTGCATGTGGAAAAAGCTATTCTACTGAAAGTTGCTAAACATTTTATTATCAAAATGTAGTGAACATAACTTATATTTATTTAAAGCGAACACTAGTGTCTGTGGTTGGTAAATATGAAGGATTACACATTTCAATCCACAGAGTACACCTTAAAAAAATACAAATAAATTATATATATATATATTATTATAAAAGTAGTTATATAACAAATAATATAAATTAATATAACAAATTATACTTACCGTATAGGATCTTTACGGAAATTAAAATATGAATTATAATTTTCAATAGAATTCATGTCTTACACGAAATTAAAATAATTCAGTGCACGTCGATTACCACTGGCATTGTAACTTGACATTTTTAAAACATACAAATTAAAAATGCAAATAAAACTGGTCAAAGCTGTCGAAAACTTAAAAGTTTTCATAATAAAAATGGTATACAAAAATGGACTAAAGTAGTATCTTAATCCGTGGTTACAAATGAGGATATCACATAATATCAATATTATCATCAAAACATGCTTCATTTATAGTATAACTAAATCCCATAGAATAATGGAAATTTTCTACTTATGGGAACACTGCCACAAATATAAAATGTCTGTTAATTTTTAAAAAGGTCGGCAGTTTCCCTTCTGTGTATTCTGTGGCCATACCACCACACCGCAAAAAACTACCGTGCTAAGGGCTATACCAGGTTTTCCTAGAGCCGAACTTGCAGCTTTTATATATTAGGTCATAGTAAATAATATAAAAACGTGATTATATTATTTGATCGGACTTTACACAAATATTAGAAAGGAACCTACCCTGTTGTACCTAAATACTAAATGGTGATATATATATATTAATACAACATAAGGGTCACACTGATTGATACCGGGGCGGCACTGCGGCAGTAAGCTAGAGACGCCGGTAGCTGTAGTGCGTAATAAAATATATTATATAGCTTCATAACCGTGGACCACAGTGGTATTGTGTTTTATGTTATTTTATTTCTCAAAAATAATTCAGTCATCATGTCTTCGAAATCGAGTACTAGTGGACAAGTAGTGAAATTTGTTAAAATGAGAAATGGTACTTCTCAGACAGAACAACTTGAGTGAGTTTTATTTAAATTATTATACTCATGCCGTCTGTTGTAACTGTTGTCAACAATAAGTTATATGGTACCTACAGCATTTTACACAATTGTTATTTCCTATTTGTCGTTAGCAAGGCCCTATACTCATCCATACCTAGGATACACTGTGACTATTTGCAATATTGAAATTTACAAAATATCAGCGACTATATTTCTGTTACTTTATTCATTGTGTAAAAATTATATACTGGATGTGTCTAATTGGGTACATTCAATAAAAAACACCAAAACAGGATATCAAAACCAAAATCTAATCCGGTCATTACATATTAGTTGTCCAAAACCTGATTAAAATATAATATTCTGTTTTCAATCTTGTTCGTGAAATTTCAAATATATACTACAGTAATCTTATGGTTCGAGTCTAGATACATTTAAAACATTATCAACAATATGCAATAATTTAGGGTCTAGAAAATGTTGATGACATACCGTTTTGGACTTTGGTGTTAATTTTCAAAGTACTTGATAATACAGTATTTTAGACATTAATTTAAAAATACAACATAATTTAGGCAAAATCAATCATTTTTGTGTACATAACTATAGATATTTTGTACATAAAATTCTTATATTAGAAAAAATGATAAAATTATGTAATAGTTAAATATCATATTAGAACTTTTTTTTATGTATTTATATAATATAAATATTATTTTGAGTTTTAGAAAAGACCAATGTGTTGGCGGTACAAAGGACAAAGCTACTGAAAATTATAAGAACATCTGTGCTTGCCGTAGTAAATTGTGCCCAAGTTGCTTTTTCATCTGTGAAATGTGTATTTCTGCCAAATGTGGATCCCGATGTTTGTTAGTTATATACAAGCAGTAACACATTTAAAATAAATAGTATAAACATTAAATTTTTTTTTTCAGTGTAAGCCAAATATGAAAATTCAAAAACATCGTAATGATTCACAGACAGCAAATTACAGATAATAATACATCATATTTTTCATTTGTTTATACTTAATATGCCATTAATAATATAATAAATGAAAATTATAAATGTAATCTAAGTTGTAGAAATGATTGTGTTCATATTAATTTTTCAGTACACATAGTCAATATGTCTTATGGAAATATTGACATTTGTCACTTATGAAATTGGAGATCCAAAACCCAAATATATACTTTAATAATGTTTTATAATATCTGTACAATTAAGTACAAAATTATATCATAAATATTACAAAAACAACCTTTCTGAAGTATAACATATTTATGTATCATACATATTAATCTGTATTCATTTTGAAATCTTGACATATTTCAGAATGGTAACTAATAATTATATTATGTAATATTTCTCATTATTTTTAAAAGTATTTAGATTAGTGAATTAAAAAAATAAAATATGATCATTTTAATATAATTTGATTTATTTAAAAAATATTTTCTAATATATATTACATAGTATATCCTACAAGTACATTTGTTTAAAATTTATTAAATATATTTTTTATAATAAAATAATAGGTCGATTTAGAACAATATGATATAGTTGATACAAAATAATGGGTTAATCTATAAGTATATTTATGTGTTACATTTTTGTAAGTTCCTTTAGGTGGTACAAGTTATTGTTGACTGATGCTCGTTTCCTAAAAAACCAATAATTAAATGTATTTTAAGGATTATTAATATTTTATATGAAGTAGGTGGCACTATAATATTATTTGTCACTTTGAGGTTGGTGGATATACTATGTATATCATAGAGCCCGTAATACAAAGTTGATGAGCAATAAACAAATATATCTTTAATTAAATCATGTCTCCTTGACCACACAATTAAAATAGTGCCACAAAAATGAAGTCATAATACCACCAGTGGTGTTTTCTCGGGGTGTGCAAGTTGTGTGTTAACACTCTATAAGGATATACTAATTGTGTGTACCTACTGTGTAAATTAATTCTACATTACGACACACATAAATAATACCTATACGCTTATCTATAATTATAAATAAATTGAACCAATGTATATATATTTATTTTATTACAAACTCGACAGCCACTGTGACGTGATATTGAATATGACAAGTACAGGTGCATCCATTTACTCTGCGTATACGGGAGGAGCACGTGTGACCGTTGCGTCGCAGTAACAAAACCAGTCCGTAAGGCGTTAGATATATTTTCAACGCCTTCGTGGTATACCTACCCGTGGTGTCGTACTTTGTCATATTTTTATCGGGCAAGTTCGGTGCAATGTTTATACTAGCCAAGGCGTTAAATTTCAAATCAACGACTTGCTTCGATGACCCGCAGATGGGTGGCCGTTATATCGGTACCTACTACCTCGTCGAGTCAGTGGCCTCTGGTTTCCACCTCGATATACCTATCCATTGTTGAGCAAAGCTACGTTAGCATACGGGGCACCAATATTTATTGACTATTTTCATACACTGCGTTTATTATAATATAACACGTTTATCTGTAGTTCTGTATAATACCGGCATATGCGTGGTAGATGATTTTCGTTCGTCGCCGGGGTACACTATGCTGTATACCTATTGTATAGTGTAAAATGTGAATAAAAGTTTATCGTGGTGTTTGTCTTGTCGTCTGTCAATTTAAAAAATAAATGTTCTTATAAATTTTTGTATTATTAAAAATAAATAAATAAATATAATTGTATATCTAAGTTTTTAATTGTGTCTTGTTATACAACAGTTGCTTAGGTATATTATGTTCATAATAATTTAAATCTGTTAATAAAAAGTAGTATCTATATTTTTTAGGTGAGAGATGTTTCTTGACTTATTATATACTTATAATTAATTATTCTAAATTAACGCCCAACATAAAAAAATCAGGAAACGCCACTGAATACCACCCAGTAAATTTCCTTAAATATGCTCTGGTTATTACTACCCAATTTATGTTTTTTAATCTATTATCTAATTAAATAATCTTACGTGTCTGCACGAGTTTTTCTTAAAGTAGCTTGAACCAACCATTTCACAATTGTATCTTTAATTTATTTAATAATGCAAAGTGATATTGAGAAATAACTGAAAACATTACATACCTACATTAAATATATATATACTTTAAAATGATAAAATAATAATATATCTGAAATGGCTTTAAAAAATGCAGCAAGTTGTTTTAAAACTTTTTTTTTTGTTTTTCTGACCAACTATATAATATAGCTATATATTTAGTCATTGTTATTTTTTTAATAAATTAATAACTACACTGGTTCCATTATTATCACCTATTTTTTTAAACAATGTTACCTAAAATAAATTAAAATATAAATTTAGAATTATATAGTATTGAACAATTATATTAAATCTAATTACAGTTTTTTTAAGTACATCTGATAATTCATACAAATCGACATATTCATCTATATTGAAATTAACTATAATTTAATGTATATTTGAATATTTATGTGTTAATTTGTTATATTAGTATATTACTATTGAAATAAGTATTATTATACACCTGCAGTACCAAAATTTCTTTTTATTGTAAATTAATAATAATAATAGGTATAAATAAATAATTTAAACTTAAAAAGTAATTTGAAATATATTCAAAAAGTAAAAAATAAATATAATAAATAAAAATTGTGTCAAAAAAAAAAAAAAAAAATCAATAAATGTATAAAATAATATAGTTAATATCTTAAGATATAATATTGGTAGATGTATTGTATGTATTATAGAGAAAAAGACAAGTATGGCACTCTTCACATCTTGCATTTATTTCTGACAGATACCATGAATGAAGTTTAGTTAAATGTTGTTCATTATACGATATAAATTGAATGTTAAGATCAGTTGATAAACATGGTATAGTACAAAAATCATTTTCCATGTTTGAGATTTTAAATAAAATTCATTTAATGTTATTTTAATTTTAATTAATTAAAAAGAGTAATGCAGATAAAGTCAAGTGTGGTATGTTATGCTCAGTACCTAAGAACGTAAGTCATTTTTAAATATTTCATTTAAATTTTCTTTTATTTTAGTACTATCATGATCTAATTTAAAACATAATTCACTTGATGATTTTGTTGAATTTAAATTGATAGAACTTTGATCAGCAGTAAACATACATCATTTAGATCAGGTAATTTGTTGCTAATAAATTATATGACTGAGTTAAAATAGAATTTGATTCAAATGAGGAAGACAAACTAGACAATTCAAAAAATATGTTTTCATTTTTTTTTCAACCTGTTTATATGGCATGGTGTACAACAACTTAGTAATTTTTTTTTACCCATTGTTATAATTTTACTACACACTATACCACAATTAAAATAAAATATGTGTTATGATGCTTACAAATTTAAAGAGCTTCAAAGTTCAAATTAGAACACAGAACAGTGATCGTCGAACTGGTCGTTTTTTAACTATATAGGATTTTCAAATGATACAGTGTGAAATAAAAGTTAAACATTATTTAACACGAAAAAAGAAAAAATAAGGGAATATTTAAAATAGTTATATAAATTATTGTTTAACAAACTGCATAGTGCACATTAATAAAGTACCAATAAAGCTGAAGATTAGATATTAATAAACACAAAAAAAAAAAATACTTGGTATAATGACGTGGAGTCAAACAATCGTTTGACAGTTTTGGATATGATAAAACAACATGGTATGATCGCAAAAATCTTATTTTGGTTCAAGTCCACATGCCTACCCAAATTATCAGCAACATTGTATTGACCCGTTATTGATTGTTTTCAAAACTTTTTGTATATAAAAATATTATTGCTTCCCATTCTCATTTTCGATGTATATGTGTTAATTTTTTTGACAATATATTTTTATAGTTATGGCTACTGAATGCTCTATTTCTGGTTGTTCCACAGAGAGTAAAAGTAAATTAAGTATAGGTTCAATATTAATTATAATCATTAAAAACCACAGATGCATGGGTTTCCCAATGATCCTATGTATCAGCAACTAAGGGTATCGGTTTGTAAAAAAAAAAAAAATAAGCCTATAAATGTTTCATTTGGTAAGAACTAGATCTTTTATTCAAATTAGTTGATGGAGTTTTATAACTTACTAAATTATATCATAGCCGTTTCATAAACGCTTATAATATGTATAAATTTATGAGTTTAATATATTCATAAGATGTTGACTACAAATGTTCACAATTAACCATTTTAATATTTATTTTAAATATTTACAATATTTTTTAAAGCTTATGTGTGTTCATTACATTTTCGGAATTAAGATTATATTAAACCTTTAATTCAGACAATGTCGAACTCTTCATTTTCTAACAGTAGGAAATGAAAGGCAAATTCTGTTCATACAGTAAACTTGCCTACAGATGAATCAATAAAGGTAAATATACTTTTTTTCTACTCTGAATTAACCGATAAATACCAAATTAATAATATTATATTGATATATAATTTTTCAAGTTTAATAATGCTATGGTCAAAAGCAAAAGTCCAAGACATAGTTGATTTACTGTCAGCGAAAATGAAGAATTGGACTATATAGACTCTTCGGCATATTTTAAAAGTTTTCAATATGTTTTTCTTTTATTTATATAAAAAATTATGTTTCAAATTGTTTACAGTGTTGTTCAATGACTGTTACTTGCCTCAGTCCTGGTTTCTTGGTCTCCAGTGATACAAAATCTGTTAACTGCTGTAACATATTTACATTTACTGTTACAGAAATTATAATACTATGTAATAATAATTCTTTGGTAAAATTTAATTTCCTTAAATAATTTTCATTTAAATGTTTTAATAAGTATTCAAAAACCATGATTTTAAATTGTTTATAGACTTTCATTCCATCGGTGAAAGTAACACAAAGACCATCTCATTATTTAAGAATGTACCTACAAGAAATATCAGCAGATGGCGACAATGATGAATTGATATATAATTGATTATTCAACCTCTATTTTTGATACTCTTAATATATTCCGATGTCATATTTGATTGTGTAGGCATAAAAACTTAATGATAAAGATAGTAATATAGCTGAACTTCAAAATTCACTAAAAAAATATATAGTACAGAAAATGCCAGGTTAAATTTTACACAATATTTTCAATCATTTTAAACACTATATTTTTTAATTTGCTACCTTGAGTATTGAATGGTATTCATAGTTTTAACCTTTAAGTTAAAACATTTCAAGTATTAAAAAATAACTAATATTTAATCTCATGACTTTAATAGTATGTGTGTAAAATAAATAAATTTTTACTAATAAGTAAATACTTTTCATTTTATTTAAAAGCTATAAATACCACATACACTGATATGTATTATGGATGATAATGTAATAATATAATATGATAACATAATACAATATTTGAAATACTAATTTTTCTATTTGAAATTGTAATTTTGATAAAATTTTAAATGAAATAGTATTTGTCTTTATACAGTTTTATTACTATATTGAATATTGATACAATTAAATTATGCATAGTACAAATTTGTTATATTGCCTATTAGATAAATGGAAATGGTAAATGCAAAATATCTTTTAACATCTCTCATTTTATACTAGTTTTATATTTATATTCATTGTTTTTTTTTTGTATATAAAATATATTATAATATATTTCAGGCATATTGATTATTAGTCATTGTCATTTTAAATCAAAAATATAACTTATAGATATACTCATTTAAATATAGTTAGATATTCACAAATGGTAATTTATACCGAGTTTACATACAAATTTGTAAAATAATATTTCATACAAATTTGATGCCTGATGAAGAATTTGCCTAGAAACAATATTCTACAATACAAACACTATATTGGTTTATGTTTAACGTTTATATGTTAAAAATATTAGTCTATATTGATTTTCTTAATACAATTGTATCCAATAATCTTGTAAGTCTAAACAATTTTTTATATAAATATAGGGTTTGTTTTATTTTATGATTTTAAGAAAATACAACACCTTCATTTGCTATTTCTGTCTAATATCTAACTATTTAAAATGCTGGAGTTTTGATTAAATAGTTTAAATACCTCTTATAAAATTAAAAGATGCAAATATTAATTGTGTTTGTAAGTTAGGTTATTATAAATTTAAATTTAAAAGGGGGTTTTCATTTTTAAACTGCAATATTTGAAATATTAATTTTTCTATTCAAATTGTAATTTTGATCAAAATTAACATTCGAACATAGATATTGTTCCCATATTTAAAATTAATAACAAGAAATGCAATTATATAAATTTAACTAAAATGATACAATTAAATTCTGTGTAATGCAAATTTGTTATATTGCCTATTAGATAGACTGAAACGGTAAATACAGGCATTGTATTTTTTAACATAACTCAATTTATATTAGTTTTTACATTTTAAATTTTTTAAATTAAAAATAAGAAAGTGGTGAGACTAGATGGAGTAACAGTTAAAGTATGGAAAGTATTAGGAAATTTAGGTATAAAATAGCTGGCAAAGTTCTTTATAAGGTACTAGTAGAAGGCAAAATTCCAGAAGTGTGGATGAAGAGTTATGTGGTACCAATATTTAAGGGTAAAAGTGATGTACAAGATTGTGAAAATTATAGAGGGATAAAACTTATAAGCCACGATATGAAGATTTGGGAAAAGATAATAGATAATAGGGTAAGAAGTGAGACAATCATTACTAGAAATTAGTTTAGGTATACATCTGGGAGGACAACAATTGAGCCAATATTTTCTGTAAGATAGATTGTAGAGAAGTACAGAGAAAGGAAAAGGAAATTGTGTATGGTATTTATTGATCTATAGAAGGCTTATAATAAGGTTCCTAGGGAGATCTTAAAGTGGGCATTAATGAAAAAAGAATTACCAAAGGCGTATGTGAAAATTACTAGATATGTTTAAAGGGGCGAGTACAAGAGTCATAAGTCTGTATTCACCAACAACATTTCCAAAGGTTAGGTTGACGTCGATTACTAGCATAGGATGGAGATCAGGATACCAATAATAAATACTAAAAAAATAACATAATATAGTACTATTGGCAGACTTGGGTAAAATACTTTTTAAAAGTATTTTGAATAAATATTCCGAATACTTAAAAAAAAAGTATGCAGAATATGTATTCGAATACTTTATGATAAGAGTATTCCCCAAGTATTTAGAATACTTCACAAAAAGTATTCCAAATATTTTTCGAATACTTTTTTTTTAGTAGATTTAGATTTCAATAATAAAAAATTTTTTTTTCAATTCAGTGTTTATAAATGAACATTGTAATAATCTCGATAATACACACCTATCTATTAGTTATAAATGATATCCAAATTGTAATATTGTGTGATTCATTTAAGTAATAAGTGAGCGGGTAACTTTTTTAGTTAAACTTAATAAAGGAGCATTATACTCACAATGACATACTATTAATACAATCATTTTTTTTGTAATAATTAGTAATGTAGGTATATGAGTATACCTATATAAGATCTCATATCACTAACCGTACCTAAATATATTATAATATAATAATATTAATCAATATAATACTTTTTATTTCATTAATATATTTTATAAACTTAAACAAATAAAAAAAAAAAAATAATAATAATAATAAACATTATACTAATATAATACAATTGCTTTAAGCCAATAGCCAAGTTGCCAAGGCTTAAAAGATAATAATAATAATAATAATAATAATAATAATAAAAAATACAATGTTGACAACATTATGATAGTAGGTACTATTTTATAATATTTAATACTGTATATTTATGTAAAAAAAAAAAAAGTGAAAAATAAATAATGAATTATATATTTTTTATATTCAATAAATATAATTATATAATATATATATATATATATATATAAAATATAATTCAATAAATTATTGATTAAATTATTTTTTCAAATTTTATATTATTGAGAGTAAAATGTATTATATAATATTTTAGGTATCTATTGTAATTTATTTAAATTTTGATTTTAAAAGTATGACATTTTTATAGATATGAATATTTCTATTGTGGACTTTTTTAGAAATTTTATTAGTATTACATATTATATTAGCAACTTTCCTACTGAATAATGTATATATACATATATATGTGTTTATTAAAAAAAAATGTTAACCTTTTAGTTGAAAATATCTATTCAATATTAAACATTTATAAAATACAAATAAATAATAATAAATATTATAATTACTCGAAGCATTTGACAAAATTAGAGCCATTGTCAGTTGTCTTATAGATGACTTTATCATAAATATTAAATTCAGAATAAATTGATTCCATCGTTTTTGCTAGCAAATCATATGTATGACTACCCTTTAATCTTCTTATAGCTAATAAGCAAGACTCTCTTTCCAGTGATTCTGGTTTAATACAATAACACGTCATACCCAAATAGGATCTGAAAAACAATATTTAAATTATATAGCATAAATTAGATTATAATTTGTTTAAAATAACAAACCTTTTGAAAATAGTCCAAAAATCAGTAGTGGTAGTTAAATGATCTACTTTGGAAAATATGATTTTCATATTTTGTAGAAGGACTTGATGTTGAGTTTCTATATTTTTCATTAAGGTCTTCCTTGACAATACATGACGACCAGGATATTTCGAATTGTAATCAGATTTTTAAAATCAATCTGTTCTACCAAATTAGATGGTAATGAAGCATTTATAAATCACATTTTGAATTATCAAATTCAACTCATCTAAAAAAATGAATTGATTGATATTGATATTGAGTGAAACAAGCAATAATAGGTACACTTTTATTTTGAAATACAATTTAAAATGAATATATAAATTAAAATAAAATATTAAACATACTTAACATCACTAAACATAAATTATTTTTATAGCCTTATAATTTAATATGTCACTGTGTGCCAATTTTAAGAGGATGTGATACCCGCATTTGCTGTTTCCGTCTAACCTAATGATAATTTACAAAAATTTACATTCAGCATTTTTATCACAACTTTGTAATTTCTAATATTGGAGTAAATTGATCTATTATCAAATGTAGAGCCGAGATTATTATCTATGCTTTAGTGAGTCATGTATAGGAAATGTACAAATAATATTTGGAAATAACGAACATTGGCGTTTTATTTTATGATATAATGGATTGTATTTCTATCTCAAAATGTATTTACATTTTGTATTTTTTCGCGAACTACGTATATGTAGGACGCCACAGCACGACTACACGACTACACGACGGCAGCGCGGTCACATTTCGACCACTCGTCGCCGCGTCATCAAAGCGCTGCGGTAGTATTACACTTTTTACTTATACGCAACAAATATGAAAATATCATGTTTGTGGGTATAATTGTGTAAATTAATATTAGTATCTGTAAGCATTACAACACGTAAATAACATGATCATTCAATTTTAAGGAATAAATAAGAAAAACTATTATAAATGCCAATGTCAATATTTAGAGTAGTTGTTATCATATTCAAATCAGTTTTTAAAATCTTTATCAGGCAATTTAATCAATAACAACTTATTAAAAAAACTTGATACACCTATATATTATATTTGAAATATATGATTGACAAAAAATAGGTCTTTTAAGTATATAAAACTCATCTGTCGAGAGACACTTTAAGTTAATAATATAAAATTAATAATGATTAATAAACATATTTAGGTAAATACTATTGCTTTATATAAACTTAAATTTTTGACAACAATTAAGGTTAATATAGGTTAATATAGGTTGAAATAGGCTTTACCGTCTGGGAAAAAATGTCAAAATATCGAAGTTTTTTTATTTATATACCAATCGTAAAAAGTACATATCCCTCAGTCAGAACTTCGATTTTTAATTTTTCCACCTTTTTTCAATACGCTCAATGTCTTTTAGGTAGAGACGTAGAGTAAAAAATGTCAATATATCGAAAAACTCCATATAATTTTTTTATTCATATAGGTACCATCAGAAAATAATATCACTGGATAAACCTTTTGAATTATGTTTGTTTTTACCTCACTTTATAAATAATTAATAAAGTATCTATACAATTAGGTAGTTGTACGTAATTAACAAACTTTCAAAAGATCAAGAAATATAAAGCAAGAATAAATGTAGAGTACTTATCTAAGGAAAGAGAAAAAATGTAATCTAAAATTGTTTTCCCTAAGCTACTAAATGAGGTAAAAAAATTTAAAATTCAAATTGTTATCCCCCCGATATTATTTTCCGATAGTATAAAAATGAAGAACTTTTATGGAGTTCTTCGATATACTTGGGCCATTTTTTCCTAGACCCAAAAGCCCTAAAGGTAGTAGTTCTGACTACGGGATTCTTTTTACGATTGGTATGTAAATAAAAACCAAAATACCTAACGTTATTTGATGGGTTTTTTCCCAGATTCAAAGACCAGAGTTCAACCAAATTATATTTCCACCATTGTCTTGAATAAGTACATAATATCACATCAGTTTATAACAGAAAAAGACGATATCATAGTTACACGAGAAACTATATAACACTTAACTATAACTAACACGTCGTGGTACCTATGCCATTATTCTTATAATATTTTATTGTATGTATGATGTACCTATTATAAATCTAAAAGAATTTACAATTTGTGTGTTGTGTATTCTTTAAGAGTTAATTATTATTAAATATGTATATTTATTTTTAAATGGATAGGTACCCATAATTTTTTTTATTATTTACCTATTCGTTTAATCAGTATTTATTAAAGTAGAATGCCTATATAGAGAATAAATTAATAAATATAGATTTTTGTTAATATGAAGAAGGAAAATAGGCTAAATAGAGAAATTATTCATTTTTTCATATTTTCATATTCATTGGGTGTCTGGTTAGGTACTTATCTATAATTTCTCTATTTAGCCTATTTTCCTTCTTCATATTAACAAAAATCTATATTTATTAATTTATTCTCTATATAGGCATTCTACT
>JAIPRL010002650.1:0-56475 GCA_025469235.1 Pemphigus obesinymphae | reverse complement strand
ATTACAACGCCACCGAATTCCATTTTTAGTTTTGTAATGAAATACGTACATATAACTATTATGCACAATTTTATCTGACCCTTTATTCGATTTGATTACATCGGCCATATTACAATATACAAGTATACTATTTAAAATAATGTAATTGAAAATTAAATATTAAAAAAAAATGTGTTCTTGTTCAGCTTTATAGTCTACGGGTGTCTGATAACTTGTAATAATAATATATGGTGAACTTTTATAGAAGGTGACTGAACATATTATATTTTATTGGGTAGGTATATTATACTACCTATACACATTTGGACTAATTTTCCAAATAATAAATCAGATATCAACATTGACATTTTCTTTTAACTGCAGCTTCAAATCTAATCTATATATTATAAAATATAGGTTGATATAGTCTCTATTATATATTGTGATTACCAACCAAAATGACATTATTTATGTAATGTATATATACTATATAAATATCATAAATCATAATACATTAATAGAAGATTTTTCAATGAAAGTGGGGCTTGAAAATAAATATATTTAATTAATAATAATAATAATATATATAGTTGCATTTTTACAGGGGGGGTCCAGGGGTACAGAACCCACTCAGAACCAAAAAAATATTGATTTTAAAAACCTAAATAGGTACCTTTAATTAGAATCCCCTAAAAAATAACCCCGGAAAAAATAACCCCGAGAAAAAATAACTACGGAAATAATGTACCTACTAAAATGTAATAAATATTTAATTAAATTTTAGTTGTAGCCTGTAGGTATATATATATATATATATATAAATAATTCTACAAGTAACTCAACACCAAGATATGTAGGTATGTACTTATATAGTTTTATGTTGTTTTAAATTATTTTATTATATATATATATATTGTACTTATCATATATGTGACATTGTATAATTGTTATGTAATTGAAAACTATTAAATAAAAAGAAAAAATAGATTTTAGTTTTGTGGAAGTTATCTAAAGTTGTGTGATATACATAAATAATGTTTGGGGTTATTTTTTCTTGGGGTTATTTTTTCCGGGGTTATTTTTTCGCGTTACCCTTTAATTAATATAATAAGTGTTATATATAATACGAAAATACCTAATATTTTTGACAGTTACCTTTTTATTTTATAAGTATTTATTATAATGTAGGTACTTATAAAATATTGCATTTTTTTCTTTTGCTTTTTTTCCGGTTGCTTTTTTTTTCATTGCATTTTTTTTCTTTTGCTATTTTTTCCTGATACCACATAGACCATGACTTATAAATGCATGTAAAACCCGTTTCCCAAAGGAAACCGTTCATTGTAGACATTTATTTATTTAATTAATATTCTAGTAATTTAAAATCGATAACCAAAATAATGTTTACCAACATCCGAGTTATTATCCATAAAATAAAAAAAAATAAAAAAAAACACAAACCAATATATTATAGAATGTATTGTTCAAAAAAAAATAAATCCTATTCTTAAGGTGTTAGTTTTTAATGCATTTTTATACTTATATACGACATACGTGATTGAAAATATATATGATCAAATAGTCAAACTCCGAAAACTCAATATTACATATTACGAGAATTATTAATAAAAATAATTACTCGTAGAATTATAATATGGCATCAAATGTATATACAATCAAGTAAAACACCAAAATTTTTACATGAGGTTATAACTAATAAGAAAATATGTAACTATTTTACCAAATACTTATAATTATATAGATAACTATTTTTGAAATCGGTACACAATTGGTATATTAATATAAGATGGTATACGTATATACCTAAGTAAATTAAAAATCAAAACTAGTTGTTACTTATAATCCTTTTTAATAGGTACTTTATTATGTACATTTTTATTTTCATTCACATCGAAACATCAGTGAAGATTAATAAATACACTAGGAACTAAATTAAATAAAAATTTTAAGTGATAACGTGTTACCAACAATATTATAGTATTTTTCACTTTGATTAAAAACAATTACAAAGATAAAAGACATAAATTTAAATTTTAGTTATATTTCGGTTGATTTTTTTTTTTTTTTTGTTTGGTCTTTTTTTCCAAGATCCATCTAATACTAATATATCATGTTAAAAATATTTTGAACACCCAAGAAAAAAGAAAAAATACGCCACTGTGTAAAGTTGTACCAGAATTATTTTATGCGGCAAATAGTACATAGTTCAATACCTACTTCAATACAATTTGTTTTTATTTTCTTATAATTTGTTGTTTATTTTGAAATATAATTATTATTCAATTTATTGTTATTGCATTTTTGTTAACAAAACTGATTTTAAAATATCATCAAATTAAATATTGAAGTATATTAACGTTAGTAGCAGATTGAAGGGGACCAGAGGGACCGGGGCATTCTTGATCTTTGTAGGTACATTCATATGTATAATCTATTCTGATGAATAAATTGATCATTAAATATAATTCAAAACTAATATTGTGCCCACAAATTTTGCTCCTACTTCCCTCCAAAAAAACTTAAATCCTCCACTGAGTAATATAAACGATACATTGGAGGGACCAGGGATGATCGCCCCCGAACTAGTTATATCATGACTTACTATTTCAATTAACGCAATTGTAACAGAACTATTATTTTAGTGTAATTTTGATGAAGTTATGTATAATTTTTGAACACAACCCATATATCCTGCTTAATAAATAATATTATGTTCATAACATTCCTGGAAATGTTATTTTGTCATTTCATGTACTTGTATTCCAGTACCTCGCCGAACTCAGATCCGAGTATCTTGATAAAATATACAAATGAGATTAATTGGATAATATTTTATAAAAAAAAAAACTTACGTCATTATTTTTGAAGTAATTATGTAATGTAAATTGAAAAATATAATATTAGGTGGGTAACTTAAATATTTTTATTAAATGTAATGTGCAACGTAATTTAATTACTTATTAAACGTAATTAAACCACCACTGCCAACAGGACACATATAAGTACCTTCAATATGATAGAATCCCAGACAAATAGTTGGTCAAAAAGTTCGGACACAATTTCGATTGTACAAATTAAAATTTAATATAAATTAACACATCCAATTCGTAGTAAAAGTTAAATTGTTTTATTAATTAATAAATGTGTACTATAAATACTAACTACTCTTAATAATAGATTATCGTGGTTGAATTGTGTTATAGGTAGGCCTTTACAACGATTACCGTATTATTGGCACTGACGTGGGAGAGATCATCTTACGGATTTTTTAATTTAATTGTAAATTTTTTGGGTATCGGTATATTTCTAGTTTACCTATACCAACCACTCTTGTTAGTTTTTGACCAATTTTTTTTTCCGACAAAATAATGATATTGAAGTTAAAATTTGGCAGTTGGGCTTAATTTTTACTATGAATTTGATGTGTTAGTTTATATTTCATTTCTATATGTAGGTACAGTCAAAAATAGTGTTACAGAATTTTTGTCCAAATATTTTTAAATCGGACATTTATTCCGTGATTCATATTAAATACACTTTAAGAAAAGTAGTTTAAAAGTATGAAGCAAAATGTATTAATCAATATAAATATCAACTACTCTGTAGATATAATAGTTAATTATATCTAAATGACTGCAGGGAGTACCTAGTCCATGCCCATTTAAACTATTACTGATATGGTTACGCGAAAAAATAATTCCAAAATTTAAGACACCGAAAAAATAACAAACATTATTTAATTAGATACCTACTACACAACATTTTCAATTAAATAACAATTATAAAATGCCATATATATGATAGGTACAATATATATATATATATATATAATAAAAAAATATAAATACAAAAATAACCATCTTTATAACATCACTAGATTTTTCGATCCACTCAAAATCTAAAACTAGTAAATTTTTACATACACATTAGAGTCAATTTGTAAAAAATATATCAAATATCGAAAAAATAGCTTATTAAATATGTATGTACGTAAAAAAAAAACAAAAGAAATTCCCAAAATTATATATACCTTTACCTATATTATTAAATTAATATTAAAAATTATTAAAATATGTAAGTAATACTAAAATGTAATTAATGATTTATTACCTACATTTAATTGTATTTCTGTAGATATTTTATCTTCAGTTTTTATATTCGGGGTCTGAAATTCCAGCGTTATTTTTTAGGGGATTCTACTGCGTAGAATATTGTACCACTGTCTACACCTAGTATATATTTTTTATGTATTATTTTCCTGGGTATAATTTTATTTTATAAAATAATAGTAAAAAATACATAAATTGGATTTTTTAACGATTAACAATACGATACCTATCCCTCCCCGATATTTTAATAATGTATATTATAGATACAGACGGATTTAATGTGTTCGACGAGCTTGTGTGGATGGGTTTTTCATCGTTTATTATTCATCGTCAATATATTAAATTTAAAAATAATACGTAATGACATTAAAAGAAATACCTATTCAATATTCCTAGTTTACTGGTTCGATTGAAAAAAGTCCAGAAATATACTAATTTTCAATTAATTTCTAAACACAAAAAACTGAATGTATCTGGCGTATAGGACAACGACGATAAGCCATGATCTAATCGTTTTCCGAGTAAATACGTAGGAGTGAATCTATAAATTTATATTTTTCACGGGGCCGCCATTAAAGATTCCCCGAATATTCCTTATTATATATATATATATGATACGACATTCCTTATTTTATATTATATTGTATATTACTTACTGTAGGTTAGCCACTGACAATTGAAAACATAAAAAAATTATATACATATACAATATATAATGCTATATAATAAGTGTACGAAAATGATGGCATTCAATGCGTGCAGCTGCTTACTCGGAAGACCACCCAGAGTCGACCTTTTAGTACAGTGTAGATAGAGACGCATGCGTTGGTGGTCGGCAGACAGGCACATGAAAAAACGGTTCGAAAATAATATTGTTGACCGCGATTATAGACGGTCGGGTGATTTTCGCGTCTACGGCGAATATAATATAATAATACTTCCATGTAATTTAAAATCCACCGGTACGAATTGAATACGCCGAAACGTGTTTTTGTGATATCCACGGGGATTATTCGAATTTTGAGGGTCAACAATAACGGAAAACCCGATATTTTTTTGTGTATTACATAGGGCGTTTTCGAAACGTCCGCACCCGGTACATATGGCTTCCATTGTCGTTGTCAGTACGAATATCGATGACGCCAAGTGCATTTAAATACATAAAAGCAAAAAAAAAAAAAAATTTCGAAAACGTACGTGGTGTGAACGTAGGCATTATGTGCACGGCAAACAATCGTCTGGTATCCCCAGACACGTTATACCTATACAACGTGCACGATACGCGCATTTGTAATATTTTGGACAGTTATCCGAATTCTGTGGGTCAACTATGTGTAGCGACGGGAACCCGACCTTTTCACGTATTATAATGTGCGTTTTTGAAACGTCCATCGCCGCGCCGGCACACATGGCTTCCATTGTTGTTGTCAATATCGTTGACGCCAGTAACATTTCAGCGCATAAAAGAAAAAATAATTTTGAAAACACAGTGCAACCGCGTGTATTCTGTGTACTCTGAACAATCCCGTCTGGACTCCTCAGACACGTATACAACGCTAGACATAATATATAGTTCCTCGGCCAAAGTTATAAAATCTATACAACCGAAATGTCTTTGAAGCCGGCGGGGACTACAAAGGTCTATAGTTTACAGGGGTATTGGTATGTCAATACATTTGTCCCATATTATTGCCCGTGGGAAAACACGTGTACGCGCGCAGTTGAAATATACCTAATGTCTTTCTAAGAATGACCAAAACTTAGTTCAGACTAACCCAGTTAGGTATTTTAGTCGAGTGCCGAACTATACTAATTACACGTAAACATACAAATTTAGTCCAGTAATGTAATACAATTTAATTGTCGTTAAGTCTATCCATTGTATTCTATCTTCTGGTCGGAGTACCGTCCTCTACCAACTATTCTTATTAAAAATTAAATAGGCCAGGTAAACAGGTTAAGTTTTTTAGTCTTAGTGTAAGCACAAAATAATATAATATAGGTACTAATTATGATAATGCGAAAAAATAACCCTATACACTATCGTCTAATATTAGTATACTAATTACAATTTGTTTATAGTTATAATTATTAAGTTGAATACATTATATCACAAAACAATAAAAATGTATTATTATAAAATTAGTAATATATTACATACACATAGGAGTCAATTAGTATAAAATATGTCAAATATCGAAAAATTTGTTAATTAAGTATATAGGTTAAAACATAAATAAAATACTCAAAATTATACCTTAATCTATAATACCGTATTATATTAGCAGGGGTTGCAGAACCAATCGTAGCTATATAGCCTATAAAGCCAGCATACGATGTGATGTAAAAAAAAAAAGGTGTATATATAGACATACATATCCTATAATGTATTTATAATCATCTTAATCAATATGATAAACCTAAATTATTTTTAAAACATACATGTTATATCCTACAATACATATAAAGTAGACATGCATGTGTATAGTATAGTATGCTTTCTATCAACTCGTTTAATATAATGCAATATGGACGCGTACGCATGAGTGTAACACAGTTAGTGTTGAATCCAGATAAACCTAAGGGGGCCTAAGGTTAGCTTCCCCTCAAAAATACAGCTATTATTAGGTCATAATATTTATCTTAGACAAATTTAATTTTATTGACGTAATACATAGAAGTGTAATAGTCGATAAAATAAATATTTGATAACTAAAAATAAGGTTTCTCGGTGAGTAGTGGGGCTCTAGAAAAATCTCTGGATTCAACATTGGTACACACTATACTTCTTTGCACCTGCTGGATTAAAATTTTTGACTTTGGCAATTTTCGTAGAAAACTACTCGATGAGTATTGGTTAAAATTTTTGACTTTAGCAATTTCCATGTAATGACCTCGTTAAACAGTTCATTTTGCAAAAATCAAATAAATAAAACAACCTATGTATTTATTTTAGTATAATTATACATTTTAATTATCCTTATTATAATAAAAAAAAAAATAGTAATGCAGTGAGCCGAATAGGTATACATTTTTGGACCAGTTAGTATGAGATTGATTAAAATGTTTGGGAAGTCTGACTTGTAACTCATACCTATGTTATACTCTTCCTCGCTAACACCAATATATTCGCAGTTTACCGAATATAGATAATCATACGCTAGTTTATTAAAGTAAAGAAATGATCTAATAAATAAAAATAAAATGTATAGTGTAGAGATTCCACTGTCCACAAATTTGTCACTACATTATTCGCTATTATATAAATATAAAATAATTCCTAAATATATAATCGTTTTTTAAAATACATGGAGTACTAATCCAAAACTACTGCAGTTATTCCAAGTTTACTATATTTTTTAGTACCAAGAAAGAATGGTAACTTGTTCGGGGAAATTTTCCGAGATATAATGCAGAGAATACCTAATTTAACAAAAACATTTTTTTCTAGTTTGTATTTTTTAAAAACAATGATTTAAATACAAATAAATTGAAAAAAATACTGAATAAATTAATTTATTGAGTTGGATTTTTGTAATCGTAGCAAACAAATTGTGTTCTATACCTTTTTAGTTTTTCTCCTATATGTGTCTGTCCATAAAAATAAGTAGGTATTATACACCAATTATGTCTGGTTAATACTAATATTATAACTGGGTAACGCAAGTTAAAATAGACAAAATATGCATAAAAAATTAAAATATGTAAAAAATAAGTGTGTGCACTAATGAAATTCGTGCACCTTATAGAGAAAGTCATAAAATTAATTATGAATTATGGTGTTTTTGCACCAAAATTATTTAATTTGTTTTATTGAAAATATTATGATTAAAATACGTAGATTATAAAATAAAACCATAGATTTGTTTTTACAAACTATTAAGTATAAATAAAAATATATAAAAATTAAAAATATGAAATTTTTTCTAAAATGTACAAATTATGCAAAAATATATGAATTTTTACAATAATAAAACTTATCATTCTTTATAATAGATTTCTAGAGTGGTTTTCTAAAACATATAAAAAAATTTGCAATTCCTACTTATAACTTCAGAGTCTAATTATAACCAAGGATATTTTCTTTCACTACTGCAGACTTATGACTGACTACATTATGTTTATAGGTATAGTTGAATATATTATCGGTTTTTTTTCGTTTAATTAAATATGAAGGGTTGATTTAAAAAATTTAATATTTATCTAATATAAAATAATATTCCAAGTCAAATAGGTCTTCAATCATTCATATATCCGTATCAGGGGGGCACTTTTGAAAGAGTGAGTCATCTGACACATAACAACTCAGCTCATCTTTTTTTATTCATCGATTTCTAGAAACTATAGAAAGGGTACCTATTACCGAATTTGTTGTCTATAAAATACTCTTCTCTGTCTTGGACTAGAAATTAAATAATAAGCCATTTCGATAGTTATTTTAATAACTTAATATACAAATGTAACGAAATATTATAAAGTTAAAAATGTTACCAATACTCTATGTATTTAAAAGCAAATAATCATAATGAAAAATATACATTTGTCATATAGTTTTCATTATACTTGGGTGCCCTTTGATAAGTAAAATGTTTGAGAATAAATATAATCATTTTGGTCCATTTCATTCATATCACCGTTTACATTCATTTCGCCCTAACTAATCATTCCACTCACGTTTTAAAACACCATTTTACTCATGGCATTCATTTCATTTCTCTTACTGATATCACTTTTTCAGAACACCTAAAACAAAACATATAGTTCACATCGATTTATCTCATTAAATCATTCTTACTGCTTCAAAACCCCCCCTCCGGTTCAATAACTTATGAAACTGGTAAAAAATGTAAAGATGAATTTTAAAAAGCTGTCCGGTCAACTTCGCACGTTGGATGTCAGTAGTGGTAGATGTACTTTGCTTATTGGATAGGATACTGGTTATGGATATATTGAATTTGAAAGCAATGATAAATCATTTCTTTCTAAAAAAACGATTCTGAGCGAAGCTTCGGTAGATATACTTGACAATTACTGTAGTAACTAGTATCTAGTAAACTAGATTATAAATATCCCCAATAGTATGTTCATACTAAGTCCTTAAAAGGTGTAAAAACTTGACAAGTCGTACCATTATTTATATGTTTTTTTAAAATAATAATCTAAATAATTCATACATTTTTATTACAGAATTACAATTCAAATATACCTTAAAAATATCTATCTAGTCACAAAAAAGTTAAAAATATTGCATTATTAATTTTGTTAGTATTTAAGAAAGTGCAATAATATAGAGAAAAGTTATTCTAATAATATGGGATACCCACAAAATTTTAATTTAGGGCAAAATTACCTATTATAAATTAAGTGAAAGGTAAAATCTTCGATTTTTTACTGCAATAATTAATATCAAAATGTAAAATATTGGCTATTGAAGTTAAAATATAAGATATCGTACATTTTACGTCTCGTGGTATACTTATTATTTTCTATTTCAACTTTAAGTATTTTTACTCCAAAACTACGGAATTATTTGTATTATTGGAACAATTTTACATGGTTTGTCGACAATAACAATTTTTATTGTCATGTGCTGCTCTGATGGCCAATTCAACGTTCGATAGCAGTCTCCTTCACCAATGCATGTATTAAAAAATAATATTTTCTTAGCGCACGCGCCACGCCTGGTTTTTTATGTCAACGACCTTACACTAACACCCCTATGCTGTACACATATTTTTCAAACTCTTCTAACATAAGTCACTGTACCTTACTAAACTAAATATTTTTATTTTTAGTTTAGTGCTGTACCTATATAATAAAAATTACTAACATTGGTAAGTTACGAATATACCTATAAGTCAATGTGTAATGAAGGATGATAAAGAAATAACAGAATTTTTTTTTACACTTTTGTTTACGTGACTAATATTTAAATATTCATACGATTTAAAATGAACAAACAAAAGAAAAAGTCAACGTTATAATTACTCATTTGCATATATTTACCGTTTTCACAACTTCTTGGCTTCCCCCCCCCTGGTTTTATATCTACAAATTATCCTTAACTTATCAACAATTATTTTTTCTATATAAACCATAATTATTTTTGATTACATACGAAAAACTAAAAATAATACGATATTTTGTATTGTTATCTGTGACCAATGTACATTAATATTGATATTGATATTTTTGAATGTGATATTGTTTACTTATGTACACTATATAAAATAAAATAATAATAAAAATAAATAGTGCAAAAGGTGAAAAGGGGAGAATATAATAAATAATATATTTTCGTTGTGTAGGTGCTCATGCGCAAACGAGTTATCGATTTTCAGGGGGAAATTGTAGAATCTGCGCAAATGAGTTGCGCCAAAAAGTTATGCTTGTCAAGAATTAAAGGTCTCTAAATTCCGTATTTAAAGATTGAATGAAAATAAATACAAATACTCTATTACTAAAAAAATATGTATATACCCATCAAACATTCAGTTTATATTAAATATTTACATTATTATTTGTATTTTACAAAAAGCAGTAAAGTGTATAACAGACCTTAGAATATGAGTTATCGTTTATGGTCCATAAGTACGTAATCAAAATTAATTAATATGAACAGAAAAAATGCTCTAATAGGCATCATCTATTCCTCGTAATTCCCTAGAAAAAAGTTCTTTCGTCAATCCTTAATTATTACAATATAATTTGTATTTTACCACAAGGCGACGGATCGACTGAACTGTAGACGATTTATTTTAAGAAACTTCGATGACCATCATTATGTACATATTTAAATTGACATTTAAATAATTACACTATGTCATAGGTAATATTTTTATTTTACAGTGGAAATGATTTTGATCTAGGTAATAATTATGAATTTTCTTATATAATTACTTATACTATTGCACCCTAGTTCTTAATATATAATAATGTATTTACGTATTTGATATATATATATATATTTGGTAGCTTGTACACCTATATTAGAAATATTAGACTGTGTACAGACCACGAATAGATTGCGGGGATCGAGTAGACTGCATACTATATAATATAACCTATACCAGTGCAATAAATACAAATGAATAATATTTAGAATGCTACTTATAACTTAGTAGTATTTACTACTAAATATAATTAAAATAATGGAATTAAAATGATTTAAAAATATCGATATTAATTCACAACATCAAAAACTAGATTTTTCATAAAATGTCATAAAATATTTATGGTTATATTATGGTATAACTAATAAAATATACAATATTTTATACTTAGAGGAAAGATAGGGCAGGTTACAATTGTATTAGCGAAAATACGAGGTAATTCGAAAAAAAACTAAAAATTAAACTTTTTTTTCCCATTTAGAACTGATTATCATATTATATAGCATAATATTAAATACCTATTATTCATTTATTAAACAAACCTAAGGTTGGTCAATGTAAGAATCTATTTAAAGTGAAAAAATGAATTAATTAAAAAATTAAACTCTTATAAATATAAATATATATTATAAAAAAAATATGTAGGTATAGAAAAGAAAATGAATCGAGGCTCCAAGGGGCGTCGCGCGCAGTATCTGATCTAGAGAATTTGTTGCCCGGGGCAAAAAATAATTGTAGCACCCTTTTTTAAATAAGCAAAAAAAAAAAAAAGGTCATTCGTCAATCCCTATTAAAAATTAAGTGATAAATGGGATCAAAAACGGGACGAAAAGTTTAAATATTTTTACATTTTGAGCTCCATCATAATGGCACCCGAGGCAAGTGCCCCGGTTCGCCCCCCCCCCTAGATCCGACACTGGTCGCGAGTGTTGGCGAAGGGAGCCGTAGCCCAGAAAAATATAAAAATAATATATGATAATAATTATATGATGGAAATTATAACGTTACGATAATAATAACGATAAATTATTACGATAATGGCGATATCGGTGACACGTTACACGATATTTTTACTTGTAAAAATCATGATTCGTTTGGGCAACAATATTAGTATTTTTAACAACTCGTTTGGACACTGATTTTATGTATATACTTATATATATCATTTTCTACATCATATTATACACTAGAATGATCAAACTTTTTTAAAAATATATTTAGATGTATATTTATTAAAATTAAAAGTAAACCGCGTAAGTATTACATCTGTGTGCAAGCAAATTCAAATGTCGTGAATTAAAAAAATATAAATATAAAAATAAATATTTTAGTGACCAAACATAATAGTACACTGACTTTATATTTGTAAAAATATATAAAATCTTTTTATTTTTATACATTTTTTAAAATTTTTAAATGGATAAGTATAAAAGTGCCTAAACGTACCGTGGTTATAGTCACTAGTAATCAATCGTCTTTTATCTCAGTAAAGTGTAGTCATAATCAACTTTATTTTTATGATTAATAATTTAGGAGCCGCGAATATATTTTCAAGAGACAAAGAAGAGATTCGTCGAATACCACTATTAAAGGCACATTTTCTTTTCTATAATATATTATTTGTCTATTATATATATTTATTATATATATTTATATATTTATAGATTTATATATATAAGAATAGCTCTTAAATACCTATCTATCTGCATATAATATCCAGCGTTCAGGCTTATCTGGATAAATTTATCTAGATACTTTTTTAATTATTTTGATTTTCATTCGATTTTCGTTATTTTATGAGTAAGTATATTTTTTTATTTAATTTTCTAAATTTATATAAAAGTATTTATATTTTAAATATTAAATTTGTTGTTTCCGGATAAGTCAATATTAAATATCCAATGATGTTATTTGAAATTCGGACCGGTTGCGGGTTGCCGCTATTTATACGAGTACCTATGCTATAATAATATTATTTTCTCCCCTCGGTTTAAATAATCTAGACATTCGACGGCCAACTATAACAAATAACAATAATAATATTATATCATATAGGTACCCGTAATTAATAATATAAAACCGCATTTTGTATTACATATAATATTTTAAAAACAGATAAGCAAGCCTTGTAGGAAAACAATGACATAGGTAGAAGGTATTTAAATATACCTACCTATATATTACCATGAAATAATTGTAATGAAACAAAATAATGTACTTATTTTCTTTACATATTATTTTTATTATATTATGTTTTCTGTTAAATTCTACAGGCAATCTGGGCGAAACCATTTATTTTTATTATTATTTGGGTACCTGGTATATATTAATTTTAATTATAAATTGTGCTGACCACTTTCCACCAAATCTTTTTTCGCCAATATATATTTTATATAAATACACTTGAAACCTATTTAATTTGCAATAATATTTACTCGGCTAGGTATTTCACTTGTACAGCGAATCGAAGAATATTATAGATTTTAACTGTGCGAATAACCCAACTTTATATAGGTGAACCCAAATGAGTATATTTTTTTTTACCTATCTATGATCAGTAGAGGAAAATTAATCCTGTATTTGTGAAGTTAATAGCTACGGTAATTTCATTACGATGTATTATATTGTTTATAAATTTAATAAGAATCTTTGAAAAATATTTAAATATTTTCATTTTATTAATATTTACATGCAAAAAAAGTATAAAAATATTTTTAACTAGATAAAAAATTACCTATTTAGTTATCTTTATCTTTATCTAGATAAAATTTCATTTATCTGGGCTCAACACTGATAATACCTACAGGTACGTGTGATATATAGTAATTATATATACCTATTCTATTATGATGTTAACCTACGACTGAAATGTACGTACTTGACGTATAAATATTATTTTAATCGGAACCAAAAGGGTTAAACGCAAAGATGAAATTAATTAATTTTCGAATATTGCATATTTATACGACTTTGAAATTTAATTCGTAAAGGATGTTTTACATTATTATTATACACACGTCATGCATAGCGGATATATTACCTATACATACTCGTTGAGCAAACAGAAGTGACAGCGTTTTTATACAGCATGTACTGACTACAGCACAACCCTTTTCCATTCAAAAATATAAATTTTTTTTTTCGTACGTGAACAGAATGAGAACGGGTGACCGGTAAAAATATCTCCCGGAAAATACATTGGGTCAAAATATACGTATCCAATACCAAGTCCCTTCGGTTAAAACATTTTGTGTAATTATTTTGTTTTGTTAATAATATCAAAACTAATTATTATGACTGTCGAGAACAGAAGTTTTATACAAAAAACCTTTTCTTCCACTTTTCAACTGTTAATGTAGCGAAAAATTTGGAAAATAATTTATATAGAAATAGTACGCTGCAAACGCGCTTATAGTTCTCGTTATAAGTAGATATGATATTTAAATTTGTTCTCGGGAATTATAATAGTTATTTGATTTTTTTGGACAATTTTTTTAGGATTCACGTTTTCGAAAATAAAAATCATTTTTATTATAGTGGACTATATTGTATAAGATAGTATTATATATTATATTTATACGTCTCTCAGTAAACTCGTAATCGTAGACGTTCACCAAAATTAAAACTTTTTTTTTTGAGCCAACTGTTTGTTTAATTTACTTGATATTTTCTATGGACTCGAACTTAAATTTAGCCATTATCATTGTGTTTCACAAAGTTTAAAAATTGTTGTACTAGAAAATTATTATTTATAAAATATCATTACTTGTCGATACACGCACGGTTCATCAGGTAAACGAATTTACGAATGTCCCGGATATATTAATTTATTACATAGCTAATTAAATAGTAGTTAAGAATTCAATATTCTGGAATAACACAACAATAAATAGATTTATTCTGTTTACACGTTATATGTATAGTATACCTACTAAATAACTACCATGTCATGTAAATATACTTACATGGATTAATAATATTTTATAATATACCTACCAACTGTATGTATTATCTGGTGTAACATGAATTTTACCTACTAATTAGGTTTTTTCTTTTTGATATCTAATTTTAAAATATTTTGATGATGCGTTCCACGTCAAAACTTGTTGGATGGTCCCTAAATCGAATAAAAACTATAAATATTTTTAAGTACTTATGTACCTTTTATTGTTATTATTATTTATTATCGCAAGTTAAAGATATGTTTATGTTTAAAATAAAAGTTAAATAAAGTTTTTAAAATTAATTTAATTATTATACTATTACTATACCTACCGTAAACATTTTTTATTTCGTCATTTTTTACGGTAGTGGAAATAGAATTAAGATCTGTCTCGAGATCTTTGTCAGTGTTAAGTTTATACACATTATTCTATTTTGTAGTAACGTGCTTTTTAGTCGGATTTTAGCTTGTATATTAAACATCGCTTCATACGGTGAGCATTTAATTCCATGATGGAGCTAATGTACGATTTTTCATAAATTGATCAAATTTTATACCCTCACTTCATTTTTTGGTACTGTTATCCTGCGACCAAGTAGCAAGGATATTTTCGATGTCCTGGTTAGCTCGTTTATGGTTTAATATTACGGTATAATACTTCACGATTTACATTGCCTGATATACCTACCTTGGGCATTGTACACAATACCCGTAACATATAGAATATACATAATATATACTTTTAAACGGTATTTGCTTCCGTTCATAACCTATAATATATTTATTTCCCATAAAAGAACCATAAAATATAGGTAATCGTATAATTTAATAATATGCACCAGGTACTTATCCGAAATATAAAACTTCCAAAAGGTAGGTAAGTACCTACATAGGTATTGTTTTTTTTATATTATGTAATTTAAAAATCTGATTTGTCTGATTAGTAACATACTATACTTACGCATTACCGTATAACTGAAACTCTAAGTATATTCTAAATGTAACAGTTTAGCGAAAAAATTTAATATATTTAATATGTAAAATAATGTAAGTACGAGTAGGTACCATAATAATATAAATAATATTTAATGTATGATATAATTTTATATTTTTTGTATCAGAACTTTCAGATATTTCAAGTAACCTATAATATAATATATAACACAACATATTATGTTCACCTTTTTTGCAATATTTTAATAATAATTTATGAATTCATGTGTTGAAAATGGATTGAAAAATTATCTACATGTTTTAAATAGGTGTACGAAATAATGTATTTAAATGTACCATGAATAGCATAATATGATTTATTAACTATAAGATAGCAGCTGTTGCCTATAAGCTACTAAAATCTCCATAACATATATCTACATAATGTTATGTATGGAAAAATGTGTAAATATTGTCCTCTAATAATACAGTGGCAACCATTAATTTTACACACTGGAGCGTATCTGCAGAATTCCTTACCAGCTTATATTGCACCGTTTATCCGGTAGACATATCATTACCTACTCATTATTCATTATCCAATGCACAATAAACTTTATCAATTCACACAAGTTATACAGTATTCTCCTGTGATAATTTATCCTAAGAAATATTTCAGTTTATTTATAGTATATCTAATATTTAGTCACATAACATAATATATTATAATACTTAAACGGAGGCAGTAATGTTTTTCAGTTTGCGCCGAGAAACGGATATAGTAAATACGAAAACGCAAACAAACTCATCGAATGAGTAAAATATATTAAATTCTAAAAATTTTCATAGATCATCGCGTATTAAATATTCCACTTGACAACACTAGGCGTATTATAGAGAACGAAAAAAATAAACGTAATTTTATATTTCCCCAGTGCAATGGGTTGTTAAGAGTTTTTTTTTTTTTATAAATACATTTTCATTTCTTTTTTTCTTTTTTATGCATTTTATTTATATATACCTATTATACGAAAACAAAAAAAAATAATTCCAATCGTAAAAAAACAATTATAATATTTGTTAAATTTAATACCTAAACGTGCTAAACAAATCCTACAGGAATAACGAAAAATTAACAATTCTGTCGGTAAGCTATACATGTTATAATATATACCTATTGTGAGATTAAAGCACCCGATTTTTCATCACAAATAACACACGTGTCATTTAGAATTCAATTAAAACGATAGATACATAATAATTATAGAATAAATGAAAATCTGAATGTGTCATTGTATAATTTATGAAAATTCCTATATCATCTCTAGAGTTCGGATGTTGTATGTCTATACAACTCTAAAAGTAAATCAAAAAAGCACTAAAAATTATTCTAAAAAAATCTAAAAAAAACTTATTATTCAACGTGCTAATTTTATTTTCCTCTTTTAATTTAACTGTACCATCATCCTAATATTGTACTACAGTGGTCGTCGTTTAATGGACTCAAAGTTAATTGACTCATTCGCCTATTGGACTCAAAACGGCTGGTCCCGATTTGTACGTATACTAACACATGGCGAAAAATTCGTCTATTAGACTCACTACACCAGTTAATGGGTGCTCTTTTCGTGGAGGCAAATTAAATTACCTTTTCACGATAAACCAAGCAGTTAGTACGATAGGTAGTATATGAATAATAATCTAGCAAAATAAAATGGGCAAAATGAAAATTAAGAATGAGAAAAGAAAGGGAAGAAAAATGGGAAGAAAGGAAAATCCAATCAACCCTAGATGAATTTTTATCAACAATTAATTAGGTAGGTACATAAGTTATTACAGTATTTTACTACTTTATTTTTAATTAAACAAAATGTTTTATATTAAATAACCATACATTATTTCATTATTATATATTTTATTTCCTAATAGCTGAAATCTCAATAAATATTTTTTTAGATAAGTATTTTTTAGTGTTGGTCAACAATATTTTTAATTATCGATATCGTATCGCGATATCGATTTATCGAATTTCAATATCGATATCGATAGATAGGTAGGTGGGTATGTATGCAATAATATGAAAAAATATTGAATACTAAATAGTAATTTATTAATTATTTATTATTATTATTTTACGAAATTATAGAGTTTGACGTACTTGATTTTAAACTTGAACATTGTTGAAAATGCGATTTGAGATTAGACGTATTTCCATTATAACCAACGAACATTTACACTTTTTACAAAAAACTTGTTTTTTATTTAATATAAACCCTTTTTTGTCAGTTTCAAAACCAAAATGTTGCCATTTGTTACTTCTAGCACCAGCTAACGGGTGAAATTAAAAACAAATGAAATACAAAAATATCGCGTAATATTTTCGATAATTCTATTTTGATATAGATATCAAAAACATCAAACAAACATCCACGATATCGATATCGTTGGCCAACACTGGTATTCTTATTTTTATTTTTTTTATTATTTTTTTTTTTTTGTGGTCATTCGCCTTATTAACTCGTTCGGTTAATGGACTCAAAAGCTCTGGTCCCAAAGTGAGTCTAATAGGCGGCGACTACTGTATATCGATTTTTATTTTTATTTATTTAATTATTTTAGCTACGGGCGAATACAGAATATTCTATATTCTATAATACTCCATAACTACTAAATTAGTAATATATACTACTGCTATATAGTATGAAATGCCATAATATTATATAGGAATAGGTACCCACTTATAATAAATGATAAAATGTATAAGACGTATAATAGGTATATAGGTAGGTAGATTATAGAAATTCAAGAAGCGAATCGCCGGAACAAAAGAATAACTTGATTTTATACTCGTATAGTACACGTATGAATACGTTTGGTTGTATTACGGTACTCGTAGCGTAGTTTACTGCAATTTATTTGTAATGCAATTTTGTACAGAAAATTGTTGGAAATTCATTTAAAATGTAAATTGAAACATATAAATAGATGCTTAATATACTATACATATACCCATATTATTATATTGAATAGCCTTTTCATAATAAATTCGGTTTCTGAATAACTATACAAGACATATAACGGTGGATTTTTATCTTACATCGTGATGTAATTTATTTTATTCATGTAGATGCATAACACATTAGAACATTAGTATCTTTTCGAAAATATCCATACTCATAATAACCTGAATTTTATTAAATATTGAAGTAAAAACTAAAATTATAAGTAGATACTTGCTCGTTAAATATGTTTACATTGAAAAATTAAATTCAGTGTAATGCTTTCAAAATATAATTTTTGTTTTATAAACTATTTTTGGATTCATTTTTTATAGCTATAATTGTGTCATAACTCACAAGCCTACCTATTTCGCCAAACATGAAATAAACAAGTCAAAACATGAAGTGATAAATATATTTTGATAGATATTGTGTTATTAGATTAAAAATAAAATAAAAATCTTAATAGTATAGAGAAAAAAATTGTAAGAATGTAGTAAGTACCCATTTTAAATTAATTTTTTTATTTAGGTATTTATATAGGTATCTCTATACAAAAATTGACTGTAAAATGATTATTTTATGTTGAAAATTACCGGGATATTTCCGTGAATATTTCACATAAATAAATATATGTATGCAAAATTATGTTCATATTAATTATGTTTAAATGGTACCTAGCTATTTAATTTAAAATTTAAAATATGCGATGTACATCATTAGTAAGTACCTAGGTACATATAGTCTATAGATAATATGTGTATCTAAATTTTATTTAAGCTTATTATACTAAAAATGACAACTTATAAGATATATTTATTTTGATTAAAAAATTATTTACCTAATGTTGAGGACTGAAATGGCATATCGCGAGCGATAAGTAATATATAATAGGCAATTAATTTGAACAACATAATTGCACCACATTTTACTACTATCATCCACAAATAACTTTTAACGGTCACCGCGCTACTACCGCCGGTCAGCTACACACACACACACACACATACACGAATTAGATATAAGATAATGTTATCAGTTTTTGTAATTATTATTATTAAAATTATACTAAATTTTATCCAGTATACCTATCCAGTCGTGTGCCACACTCGTTAAAAATGTCGGTCGCTCGTTAATACCTATTTGTCCTCGTGTACGCAATGATATTTTATTCAAAATTTAGTTACTTTTTTTTAATATATAATATAATATCCTTTCTCTCGCTAATCGAGGAAGGGTTATCGCGCTTATCGCTTTATTGATAAATACGAAATTGGCTCCTATAGCCTAATTATTTATGTGTAATGTTTAGGTGTATGAAAAAAATTTAAACAAATACATTTGTGACCGTTCATTTTTACTTGCATTACAACCGGACGGATCATAATATTCGTAAACCAATGTCAAAAGTTGTGTTTCTCAATAAGTTAATTATTATGTAAAATCAGCTCTAATAGCTAATATTGTTAAAATCTATTACGCGTGTGTGTAAATTATTTTGTTATAATTGTGTGTACGTGTGTTTTACTTATTTAGGATTAGGTACATATACCGGCTGGCCAGTCTGCGTCCATATTATTATTCTGTAAGTACCTACTTCATTATTATTATTTATTTATTTATATTGATCATGAGCCAAAAGAGCTAACCATATATTATATTATTTTATAATTTGTGAATAATATTGGCCTATGCACGAACATTATTAATTTGTTGAGCCAGCAGGGCTATTTTTATTTATATTAATTTTATTGTATTTTCGTTTATGCTTAGTGTCGATTTAGTTATACTTTGTGTTGCTGTGATTTTTATTTATGCATTGTTTATATTTTATTTGTAGCGGCAAATGGCAATACAAAAAAGCCGGTCAGTAGGGGGTGGAAGTACTTCGCTCGTCGGGTGTCATTATGGGTGGATGCACTTCGCTACTGGGCAGGATACTCTTGGTGGATGTATTGCATTTGAAATCAATGATAAATCATTGCATTCAATAAAACGATTCTGAGCGTAGCTTCGGTGTAGTATACATAACTCCTAATATTAATTATTTACCTACTCCAGTACCTACCTATGTTTAACATTACATTAAAGATCAAATGTAGAAATAAATATGATTTAGTGTGACCTTATGCGTATTTTAAAATGTAATATGACATATTTATAATAGCTCAGTTTCATGTAGGTACAGTTATTACTACATAATATTATACAGTATATTTTATTGAATGTTCAGTTTATCACATATAATATTGAAAACGAACAAAATATTATGTAGATTTAGTTAAATTAATGCACGACAAACGTTATACTAAATTTTTTCAGGTCTTAAAATCTCATTTTACCAACTATTTGGACTTAAATACTAAAATAAAAAAAATTAAAATGACTATAAAAAAAAATTGTGACTACGGATTTTCGAGATAATTCACTTTTGCTCGACAATTTACGCCAACACGTGTGAACAATATATTTTTGACTATAGGTACTTTGTAGTTGACCGAGCAGTGCGGTGATCCCAGAAGATTTGTGACGTCCGAAACCTAAGCGAATATCAATAATCGTGTTACCTATACGATTGGTACTCCACATCCGATATATTTTTTTTATGACAATATTGTCAGTTACACTGGATTATATAAGTGAATGTTTGACGTAATATTATATTTTAATTTAATTCTAGTTCGTCATATATAATTTTTTTTTAAATAAATATATATTATTAATGATAACAATATATATTATATATTATAAAGAAATGATATATAAAAAAAAAGGATTATAAGTATCCATTGTAAATCATCATCAGGTTTACATCAGACTTACGGTCAAAACTAGTTGTTGCTTATAATCCTTTTTCCAATACTCTGGCCAATTTTATTATTATTAATTAATTTTACTTATATATATTGTTATTATTTATAATACATTTTTAGTTTTATTTTTATAAGAGTATTGAATTTTTTCAATAAATCAATTTTTTCATTTTAAATAAATTGTATTATATTAAATATTTTGGGTAGGACACGTGACCGCGTGTCTCTTAGTACGAGCCATCATTGAGCACTATAGGTATATGAAATCCGATCCTGTAAATGCAATTCGCAAACCGTATCCTTGGTTGTTTGATTCCTAGATTCCCCTATCCAAAAAAAAATAAAATAAATCATCATCTAGATCCGTCACTGGTGCAAGTACAATAATTGTTGTTTAACGTTTAATAATGACTTTAACCATTCGTAAATATCCAATATGTTAAGATGGAAATCCAAACCATCTACTATTTTATTTAATATAATAATTTTATTGTTGTAACGGTGGGTGAGGCGCCAGGAAAACAATTTTTTTTTTTTTTTACGCGGAACACATAATGACGCGTTGTGCGTGAATGGCTGTTACGGCGTCCGGACGAGGTAATGGCATCCTATAAAATAACCGTACCTTGTCGCCGCCGCCAGACTTAAACATAGTAATATTGTATAGGTATTGTCAGGTAGTCAGCCGTAGAGGATCGGTGTAATTTGTGTCCCATTTTTTTTTTTTTTTTTTTTTTTTTTTTTTTTTTAGGTAAATTTCGGCCATATTCATACATAAATTACGTCTAGGGATATTTTTGCAAAATCAATATTTTCCTTATCGTTTTTAAGAATCTTATGAAAACGAAATTTGAAACCATTAACCATTTTCAGGGTTTTATTACTTTCTCTGTTCATAACGTTCACTTTTGTTTAAATTGAAAAACATAATTTTTAATAGTATACTGTAGAGAGATCGACTCTGGTCGAATGGTCAAGTGGTCGAAATGCGTGTCTCGGCACACGAGGGGGTCGGTTTTGACTAACAGGTAACAAATGACTAATGAGGTACCTAGCGAACATTGTTCACTATAACCTAGACCCCTAAAAAGTACTTTTAAAATAATGGAATATAGGTTTAGGTGAAGATTCATTATATTTTCGCATTAAGGGTGCAATCGTCCACCTCTTTTGGGCTTTGGCTGAATTAAAAATATTTAACTCATATATATTTAGTAAATCATAATGTACATTGTTTGTTTTTTTAAAGGTGTAAAATATCTATGATTTTTAAAGTTAAAAAAGAACTGATATTAACATTATAATATTGTCTATTATCAGCCATATATATACTATATACTATATACTATATTCTATAGCTGGCCCATGGACTTTTGAGTATTATATTTGAATATACTAGGGCTTATAGCGAAATAGACATATATTTTAATTTAGTTTTAAATTATTACGTCCTTCCGTTCACATTCTATTTGGTAGAAACGAGTGGCGTTTGCGAGTCGTTCGTAAAAAATGAACGTGAATGCATGAACGTCGTTCTTTCCAAACACTGAATATTGTAAAATTATTGTAATATATCTAAACATATTAATTATTTTATTATGTAGATATCTAAATTAAAATTTATTGTTTTTTTCCTTATTTTCTTGTTTTTGAAACGCTTTTTGTTTTTTGAGGGGTTCCCAACTTTTTTTGAGGCTCCTAAACTATAAATTCAGCCCTAGTTTCATAGTATAAGTATACTGAATCAAATCAAACATATGCATTGGGGTCCTTTTGAATTTTCCGACTAGCATTTAACTCCTAGATCAGCCATTGTTAGTTGATTGGGTGAAACTTAGGTAGTTAAATTTAAAACTTTAGTTAAATTACCTACAAGTTGAAGTAACTTTTTAATTTTTAATTTTTGTCAATATATTACCCATCTTAAATTGCAATTTTTAATATAATATTTAAAATTATAATTATTAATCATGAATATATATAAGTACATACTAGGTACCTATATTTAAACAAATTAAATATTATTTAATAATTGTTCATTGCAAACATTATTAATATGTTTTAAGGTTACATGATTTATATTTAAAGTATTCATTACATTTTAACTTTAAAATTTATACAAGTGTTAATACTTTTTAATTTTATTAATTATTAATACATTATTATATATGTAATTATTATCTTCGTCAAAAAACATCTTTGAATATTTGGACAACAATAGGTAGGTACCCAATAGAATAAATAATAATATCGTCTACGGAGAGGAGTGTTATTTAAAAAAAATATCTACTCGTATTTAATATTCATGTTTTCATTCATTTATATTTTATTTATCTCTGGGAGGGATTTTGTCCTACCACAAATTCATACGGGTTGGTTTTTTTCAGATTCATATATATACATATAATGTATAATGTCAAAATAAGTTTAAAATAGTTCAATTTAATAAAAATTACGTATCTGAGTCATCGCGTAATCTACAATATTAGAATATGCAACTTCATCTTTCGATATACAGAACTACACTAAGAGATAAATTCCAAAATCATAACAGTTATCAACTAGGTATATAATGTAATTCAAAGGTGATACAATTGTATGTGATGAGGTTATTGTAAAATCGTCTAAAATAAAATGTATTATCACTGTACTACAATAACTACAATAGTAGAAAGCGCGATTTTTGCAGGGTTAACAAAAAAAAAAAAAAAAAAATTTAACTTGTTAAGTAACGAATGAACATAAATAGTAACTTGAAAATTACACATTTTTGTAACTATCTTTATTTGAATAGCTTTATACATAATATATTAAAATGATTGTATACCACCCCAGGTGAATATTCTAAAACAATTATTTACAAATATACAAATAATGTAAACGTATATTATTATGCAGGCACTATATTCAACAACTAGGGTTCGCCACCACTGAGCACACACGACCCCTATTAATGACGCGCATAGTCATTGTGTTTATCAAACGTGTTAAAGAAAAAAGAACATGGTGCGCGGTTTATTTGAGTTCATCGAAAGTATTATACCTACGGTTATTATTAAATGTTTAGGTATTGTGTTTGTGTTGCTGTATCTGAAGAATTGGCCCAGAACATTACATACAACAGATAGATTTCTTGCAAACCAGTGGCGTCATTTCAGTTTTTGAAAGGGAGTGGCAAAATTTTTGACCGGCTGAAATAACTGGAAAAAACCGCTCGCTGCGCTCGCAAACTTTTCCCGCTTATTATTTATCTCAGTACTATCTTTTTTTTCGAAAATAATATTGAATAAAAACGAGGCGAGAGACTAAATATAGTACCTACTTGATGAGGATTTATTTGAGGGAATTTATCTCCCACAAGTTGCTTCCTAAATAGGGTAAATACACATTAAATGTATATACACAAAATAAAACAAAACATTAAATAAATTAGTAACAAATTAGTAACATTAAATTTTATTAAAAATGTATTATATTATATATGTATATGGAAACCACCACCAAAGAACATATGAAATAAAATATAGACCGGTGTAAACATCGCGCTCGGCCGCTCGGGATTTGTTTTCTCAATATACTGATATCTGTGGAAATCGATGAGTAAAACAACTAGTAATATAGACCATAAATAGGTTCCTATTATAAGTTTTAACCATACTATTGCTAGCGTCTATAGATTAATTTTAATATTATTATTTATTTTACAAGTACATCCATCGTACGCCGTGGTGTTAGTTATTAGTTATTACTATTCGGCATACGCTATAATTATTTAGGTAGGTACTTTTAGCACGAATCATGTCGGCATAAATAGCCGTACACCGGCGACCGGCCCGCTGTCAACAGGGGGGGGGGGGAAATACCCACGCTGCCCCCCCCTCCCAAATGACGCCACTGTTGCAAACTACATATAAGTCCACAAGGAAAATCCAATATGATAGATAAGTACCTATATTATTCAGTGTATGTTAACAACCTGATGATTTTGTAGCTGTGAGTTATTCAAAAGAAAGAACCCATGAAAAAAATATACGCATATATATTATGTATGATAATGAGTGATAATGGTCGGGTCTCCAGACACACCTTAAATAAAATGCGTATTGAAAACATTGATTTCCAATAATATATGCCTATTATTATTTATCATAATACGCCAGTTACTAGCATGAATATAGATAAAGTATATAGGCACATACCTATGTAGTTATTCGCGTAAATAATGTACAAAAATGAATCTGCATTCTACGCATGAAAAACGAATAAAAACAAATAAATGAAGTGCATAATATTACAACACACAATGGTTGTGCTCGGAAGACCGACCAATTCGAACAGTATTATATTTTCTACAGCGAATACGACACGTCCCTGCCGGTAGGAACGATACAGATTTATAGATTATATTATGTTCACTGCAGATACAATGAACATATTGTTGTTGTTAAAAGATTAGCGTTTCGTGTCCAGACGGCATATATCATCCCTGACACGGATGTGTGCGTTTCCAAGTTATGAGGTCGAAACCCTGCGGGCTTCTTTCAATTATCGTGCGGCCTGAGAATATTTTCGTGTACCTAAATCTTTGTCAAAAAACGGCGACTTCCATCGTATTGTCGTCGTCATTTACACATATCGAGGGTTCAAAACTGGACACAATGGACACATAAGCCCGAAGAATATACGTTTTATACATATATATACATATATATATATATTGAGATTTTTATACCCAATCGCTGATTCCCGACTTCCCGCGAAGTGAATACCCCACTGCAGCTATCCCACGCTTGCGATGATATATAAGGGCAAGGATAACACGTACAGTAACAGAACAACGTGCGCAATAGTCTCTGACGTATTTCTTCTCCGTACGTTTATATCACTCCGTGGTTTTCGCGTATTATACCTGCATCAGTGCTCCGACTAAATATTGCATTCAATATACTCGTAATTTCTAGTGCATAAATTCATTAATTAGTTATTCGCGTATTTTCGCTAATTTCATCCAAAACTACACGATGCCACAACTCAAGTTATGGCTGTTGTGTGCTGTGACTGTGAACTCCATCGTATGGTCGGCCACATCGCCTTGCCGTGCCATTCCAAGGACTGAACCCCGTGACATTGACTACGACAAAGACGAAATGATCATGGAAGACATAATAACAGATGCTAATGCCGATTCGCAAGGAACTACGAACAGTGCGCAGGAGAATTGGATCGACGCGCAGGAAACTACGACTCTTTCAGATGGAGGGTTCCTTGTAGAAATAGAGTATTTGCCCGATAGGAAAGTGACAAGTATAAAGAATACTCAGACCGACACACAGGAGATTTGGACTGATACATCAGAGGCTGTAACCGATGCACAGATCACTTCCACCAGCGAACATTCCATTCCAAAGGACACGCGAGAAATTCTGATCAGCACACAGAAAACTCCGACCGACAAACAAAAGATTGTGGCTGGCACGGATTTCGACGTGACTTCAACCCCGGCCGAAACACCGGCGGATAAAAAACGACGAGAGAGATTAGAAGCCGATAAACAATTTAGGATTGAAGGAATCAAACTGTGGGTTCAGAATAGTCTGAAAATAAATGTTGATGATATTAATGAGGCGATATTTCCGGAATGGGTGAAAATTAAACGGAAAAATAGAATAGCCAGCATGGGATCAAACCCACAGCCATGGAAAATGATGAACACCAACATCTCGGGACCAGATCATGCGGTAAAACCTTTGGAACCGTGATGCAAAAACATGGATGTTTTCACAATAAAAAAGGCGAGTTTGGTAGTTTTGTAGTTAATTTTGGTTTTTATTTAATATAATTTTGAATCACTATAGGTATTGTAAATTTTAAAAAACGATTTTTTTTTTAATTATAATTTAATTAATTTAGATTTTAATGTAAGCTTATTTAAATAATTTAATTGTATAGGGATCTTTTAATGAATTAAAATTAAAACTGGAATAATTATTTATAAAATTTAAAATAATATTATAATGTTAGGTATCTCTTATATTTTAAGAAATAATTTCTTTTTAAATTATAATTTAATTAATTTAGTTTTTAACGTAAGCTTATATAAATATTATAGGAATTTTTTAACGAATTAAAATTAAAACTAGAATAATTAATTTTTAAATCTAATATAAGATTATAAAGTTATCTTTTATAATTATTACCGTTTTAACATATTACAAATTTAATATAAAAAGTTGATTAAAAATTACACGTAAGTAATATAAATAGTTGTCAAGAAAAATTGTTACATATTATCGTTACGATCCAATCCAGGTAAACTTATCATATCAACATAATAACCAGTATTTACAGAAAACCATGTTGACTTAGAATACGCACATCAAAATTATAATTTTAATTTTACTGACCACACGTTTCAATAATTCATCATTAGATACCTACCTCTATTTGAATAAATATAAATTTAATTTTTTTTAATGATTGCCAGGTCACTATCATTGTTGCAAGAGCACAACAATAATAATATGAATACCTACCTAACTGGGATATGGATGTAATGATATTATGATCGTATAGGTTACCTACCTACTCTTATAGTATGTAAACATGTATGCGAATAAATTAATAAAAAAAATTGTTTATGTTACTTGTTTTATAAATTATATTTAGAATATTATTTGTGCCTACCTACTTACCTATTATTTTACAGTCAGTAGTATGGATATATATATATATATATATATATATATATATATATTTATATTTATTTAAGGTAACACTTCGATAATGATCAATAAATGTTTACATAATTTGTCATTGAAAAATGGTTGATATTTTGACTCACGTATTGTAAATTATGGATTTGTCAAAAAATAAAATTGATTTTACACAGTACTAAAATCATAGTTCAATTTCTATATAGTACCTACCTATACTTATACCTAAGTAGTAGTAGGTATAAGTCCCTAAGGTACCTATATAAAAACAAATTAATGAAATCCTTTAATTTTCATATGGTGAACATGGAAACCTATCTACAATAGAGTATGGTAAATTAATTTAAACCTGACAAGTAGATATATGATAGTATGACGTCAGAAATGGTGTTCTGGTTTACACTTCTGCAGCTTTAAGAATGTTCTTCTAAATTATTGATCAATAAAAATGTAAGACCATTTCATTCTAATTACATAAGAAAATTATTTCAAGAAATATTTATCAATCAATATGCATATGTTATTCACATAGTTATATAGGTATACCTAAACAAGCAGGTAAGTAATTAACTCGATCTCTCAGTTCTTATTCAAGTTTATATCTAATTAACATAGTTACATAGGAATATAAATAATTATATACCTCTCACAAACAAATAAAATAAAATAATATAGGTAAATATAAATAAATCTATATAAATACACACTACATGTAGTGACCCACAATCTATAATATAATCTAGGTATATATAGGTACCTACCTCCAGTAGAAAAAACTGGTATCTAATAACAGGGGCGAATCCACGAGAGGGTGGAATGGGATAATCCCATTCCAATCACTGCTAATAAATAATATTAGTGGAGGTATATAGATAATATTGAGAATGCTCAACATGTAAGTAATCAAAATAATTATTAATCTCTTAGGCCATTAAAAATGAATTATGATTATTAATCAAGAATTCGTGATATAAATCGACAAGTAAATAATAAATATTAGTATGAATTATGTAAGATGTATAAAATGTAGTATCGTTCAAGTTTAATTGAATTATAATGATCCATTGATCTATCAAATCTTTATCAATATAACTAGCTATTAATCTTTGGGTAAGTATCAAGACCTATAGCTAAAGATATTGGGTAGAGATTAGACAAACAATTATTATTATTGAACTTTCTCATCATTTTTATCAGCCGAATAATTTTGAATAATTGTAAATAATTTTCTTGAAAAGCATTAAATTATTTTAACTCAAAAGTAGGTAGATACCATTATATAGGTATAGTTTAGAATCGGTTGTTATAATATATTACTGTAAGATAAAATGGAATAGGTAGGTAGGTACCTATAGCAGGTAGTGCAGTATAAGTAGGTACACATAAATCAATCCAAATTATAAATTATTATTTTAATACCTAGCCATCATGATATTAGAAACATTTTTATCTATTTGCGGTGACATTGTAGTAATATAGATTTAATACATGCATTTCCAAATAGCATTAGGTACCAAACGGAGTAACAAATTAGTGTGTAATAATAATTTACAATTAATACCTAGACATATTTAAGTTTTGTTTTTAAATATATTTTTACTCGTCCAAGTTTAATTTTTAGTTTTCTAAATATTTAATTTAAATTGCCTTAGGATAATCTCTTAATCAATACTAGCGAATAATTGCTGTATAAAATTCTACGATATAATATATGCTGTATAGTGTATAGGTACCTATATTATTTCAAATTTATAACATGTCCATATGTCGACGGTTCTATATAATCCTATAATATATTTCATTACATATTAGTAAATAGATATAGGTATGACAGTTTTTATTAATATATATTATAAGTAATGAGTAATGATGATTTCAATCATAATTATTTAATTAATATATTCAGCATTATTATTTATTTGCAACAGGTGTTATAAAATTTAAAATCTTTTGAAATTACACTGGGTAATAGATTACAATTTTCCTATAAATGTATGTGCATATACTCTATAAACAAAACAATTCAATCCCTTCATAAATTACTTGCCTATTGGTTTTTACACCTCTAATGTGTACCTACATGAATTTCAATCATATAATACATCTTGGAATAGTTATGTAATATTTTTTATTATTATATGTAATGTGAAATCCAATTATGATTATGAGATTTTTCCTATTTAAAAATTGTCCGTTAAATATATAAGTATAAATAATTTATTATGTAATTAAAATTATAATATTATATATAATACAATATTAAATGTTAAAAAAAAAAACAAACACAATATATATTTATACTTTCATTACTATAATAATTATGAATTCAGATATACAGATTATAGTTTAAAAAAATTTAGTAATATATATAGCTAATTGAAAGTCTGAATGTCTACTACAAATAAACTACATTTAAAAATGTCTATATAAAAATCAGTCAATTTTATAAAAAAGTCTACCAAAAAATGGCTTACTTAAGGGATGTAGTACCTTACTCAGTTGTCTTTGTCTAACGCACATGCAACACAGTAAAATCTGGGTTTGTACTTTCAATTTTGTGAACAATTGGTCAATTTTATGATAAAAGACCATTATCGTATGCACGGGTTGGACAGGGTTTGTAATGCACCAACTGCAATCACAAGTTTATCGTAGAAAATTAAAAATTTTGATAGTGATAAAGGAGAGGGAGTAGTTCTAGGTCTAAATTTTACAGAGGGAATTAAAGGCACCTACCCTGGGTCTGCATAATTTTAGGGGCCCCTGGTTATTGATAAATTGTGATCAATCGAGAAACGAACGATCTTTTTTTTTTTTTTTATCAAAATTTCCATTTTTGAAATGAATCCTTGCTTGATTTTGGAGAAAATTTTATATTTAAGTAAGACAATTTTTTTTTTGCCCGGTCTCCTAATTTATAAATTTGGCCTTGGGTAATAAATAAATATCAAGATAGAAATGCACCAACTGTGAAAAATGTTTACGAATGCCTATGATAAAGACTTATTATTATAATTAATAAAAAGATTATAATTATATCTATATGTAGGAATTATATTTTCAATAAATTTAATTTTAAGCAAAATATTCATAATTTAATTTCCATGTTATTCATACACTTGTACAAAACTTAAAATTTAATTCATTAAAAAAATAATTCCTACATGTCATAAATTATTTTTTCTTTATTAATTATGATAGGTATATTCTAAAATCAACCAATGGTTCACAAAATTGGAAATACAAAATCCGATTTTACTATTTTGCACGTGTATCATACAATGACAACTTAGTCACATACTATGCCCCTGTAACAAAATGGCTTACCAATAAAGTATTCCACAATAATTATATCTAGCAATAACAAATTGTTTACCCCATTTAATACATTATATAATATATGAAGTTCATGAGACCGTTGACAGAATTAAACAAAGATAAATGAACAGCCCAGATACATCATATTATTAGAAATTCAAGATGTATGGGATGAAAAACTCAATCTAGCTACCACAAAGACAAAAATTGCATTGTACCATACCTTCATTGTTACTAAAATTTAAAAAAATATATTTTTAGAAAATTTTATGTGGCATATTTCAAAAATATATTTTAACTAGTAGACCATTTATCATACAAATCTATAGAACAAAGAAATTGATCATATGGGTGTGAACAAAAAAAAAAAAAAATAATAATAATAATAATTATTATAAAAGTAGATATTATTATTGTGTAGACTTATAACATGTAGACATTCAGAATGTGTAGCATGCAACTAATGAATTATATCTTAATCGAAAATTGCTTGATTATTGCTGTTCCACATTCTTGACACAGATCTTCTACAGACCTTTTGATTTGTAGTGGCTCTTTTAGGGAGAGATGGTGGTATAATTTGGTCATCCAGAAGATGGGCATCTCTAATGAGGATGAAGCGCTGGTCATCATATCCTGAGCGTGGGTCTTCCTCACTAGTTTGGTTTATCAGGTGAAAGATACGCCAAATCAATCATGGTTAAGCTTTAGGCGATTCTTTAGGCGATAGCTGGACCATAACCACAGCCAGGTAGGTAATGGGTGGATATAAGTTACAGGATACTCGGAATACCTGAAAACTTCCGTTTATGCTAATGACGAAGCTCTTTTGTGAAGGGTGGCATTAACTTGGGAATGGAATTTTTGTTCCACACACAATTTGATTCTTTCTGAAAATTTTGAAAATAATTTAATTATTATAATGTTTTTAGCACTTGTATGAGGGAAAGATTCGCATATACACATAAATTTTAATTTTTAATGATTACATCATAAATTACATATTATATTGAACTCATTAATATCTGTTAGTAACCAATACTTTTTATACCATATTTAAATGTATATACAATTAAGTAAATTAAATAAATTTATAGGTACAGTTTTTCTATTAAGTATAGGTAATTACAAAAGACCTAGTTAGGGATAATATTTTAATATAAAGAAGTCATTCCAATAGAAAGTGTACATACCTAATAATAATACATCATATAGGAAACAAATTAATGAGCAAGAATAAGAAAGAACATTAATTAGCCCACCAATATTTTTGATCGCACAACAAATGTTACAAGTATGCTAAATATGATTTCTATACATGTATTCTTTAATTTAAAATTACTATAAATATTGATATTAGTAATTGAAAGTATTCATTTCAAAGTTTCTATTTCCCTAGTTACTATGACTAGTATCTACTCGGGCATATTTTAACTGATGCTGATGAATCGACAGACAGGAAACAATTGGGATAAATATATAATAATAAAAAGCCAATTAGTAGGGGGTGGAAGCACTTCACTTGTTGGATAAGATATTCTTGGTGGATGTATTAAAATTTAATAACATTTTATTATATTTAATGAAATAAAATTAAAATAGATATATAAAAAAAAATGTTTATAGTAATTGGGTTTTTATTTAAATCTATTTATAAATCTTATTAACTGTATAATTAGATCCAAAGAAATAGGAGAATATTACATAAATTATGTTCATATAAAATCAAAATCATTAATAAACATAAAAAAATTGTTGCTCACATTTTTCTAACAGACCATTTTTCAATAATTATTAGTATAGATAATCTAATTTTCGATCGAAAAAATCTACCAAACCCCAAAAAATAAAACTTTTTGATCATACAAAGTTTTGTCCTTAATAATTAAGCAAATCTGAAATAATAAGAAATAGCTTATTATTTTAATGATTATTTGACAAGTGCAGCACAAAACGTGTATAACAATATAAAACATACAAGATATATGTCCTTAATATAGACAGTTTAATAACCAATTATTCAAAATGTTATAGTGTAGTAATTTTCTTTGATAAATTTAGTTTTTTTATTGACAATGGAATTATAAAGGCAATCATTGACTTAAAGAAGATGCATCATCTGGATTAGATGGAATTACAGTAAAATTGCTCAAATCAAATATAAATACACTAATTAGACCATTATCTCACATTTTAAATTTGGCCATTTCAAATTCTACTATTCCAGATAGTTTTACAATTTTGGTAATTACACCAATACATAAAACTAAATAAGTCTAGCATAGAAAAATACCACCTAATATCTCAAATATCAAATATTGCTAAATCGTTTGAAAAGAATAATTCAATATGAATTAGTAAATTATCTTGAAATTAATAAATTATTTTTTTATACACAATTTTGTTTCAGACATAGTAAAAGTACAGAATCAGCAATTACAACAGTTTCATTAATGTTTATAATAATCTAAAAATATGTGTTTGTTTATTTAGATTTAGCAAAAGTATTTTATACTATTGACCATATATTATTACAAAATTTTAACAAATTCAGTATTTAAGGACCAACCATCAATATACTAAGTTCATACTTATCGAATAGAAAACAACATGTTTGAATAAATAAATCATTAAGTAACATTATGTGGTGTATCTTAGGGGACTACTCTATCTCTCACACTTTTTAATTTGCAAATCAATCAAATAAATGAATTGAAGATATATACTAAACTAGTTTGTAATGCAGATAATGCAGAACTTATTGTTGAAGGCAATTCTTAGGATGAGGTTTTAAAACAGGTACAAGATGACCTAAAATAATTAATATATGCATATGTGCAAATGATCTATTTCTCAACTTACAAAAAAACTTACATTGTATCATAGTATATAGTTGATTGTAATCGTCAAATTTAATATATTTGTGTATACATAATAATAAATGAAATCAGAACTTATGCAACTGTCAAACTTCTACTAAAAAAAAAATACAAAATAGAATTTTAAAAATAATATTAAAAAAGAAACCTATGCACCTATGCACCATAAAGAATATCTTTACAAAGAATTAAACATACTATTGATAAAAATGTTATTTTATATAGCTTCTGTACTTTACATTATCAAAAATAACCTCATTTCTAACACAGAAAATGAATACAAAATTAGACAACAATATAATATAAGTGTACCACCAATGCATAGAAAACGAATACAATTTTCTTTCTTACATATATGTCCAAAACTATATAATAGGCTTCCATTAAACATTATACATTGCAGTTATTTTAAGGTTTACAAAAAAAATAAATAAATACGGATTGGCTACTGAAAGAACAAAATATAGACATTTAATTAATTTAAACTAGATATAAAATAGTTGCCTGTAAAACAAAAATTAAATTTAAAGTAAAAATAATTAATGTAATTTTATTTTTAGTTAAGTTTAACAGTTTAATCAATTTTATTATGTTACAATATTTAAAATAATTTTCTTTATATATATTTTGTACTTTTATATATTTGTATATAATTATTTTATTGTAATTTGGAACTCATGAGCCACCATACGAACTTGTTCAGTGGGGCTCATTATCTTCTCTGAAGAGCTAAATTAATAAATAAGTTACTATATAATCACAAACTGATAAGATAATATCTGCACATTTCGACCAACATCACTTCAAATGGTTCAATTAGACAGATTCATTCTAGTAGTAATAACAAAATTAAACTAATTTGAAAAAATATATTATTTATTAAATGATTAATAATTATTATTAGGTAATTAAAATATATTTGAAAAATGTTATTATGTAATATATATATTTAAAAATGAAATAGGTAAAATTATTTATTAAAACAATATAATTATTTGGATGACATTTGGAATTACAAAGTATTGCTCTGAATTTACATTTACATTTATTTGATTGGCATTTAGTTTCACATTGACAATTTTTTAAACCATGATCACTGGAAAAAGATTATACATTAGCTATTTTTCACAAAGATTTTTTTTGGTTTAGACTTTTAAAATATTTATTATTGATTCAGGACATACAGTTAATTGATTTCTAAAATAATGATAAAGATGGGTGCCATTTTTATTTCAGAGTTCATTATGTTGATTATCGCTAATAGACACAGCAGCAAATAGTACATTCTATGAATCACTTTTACTTCTGTCTACTTCTGGTAATTTACCTCGAACTGTATGTCCAATATTGCATGGTGGAATATTTGTTAATGGATCTCAATGAGCAATTATCTACAATTGTTCTTTTATTGTATTTACAAAATAAAATGTTTTATAAATAATATTTTTACTTATTTACTTTACTTAATTTTTTATATGGGCTGTGTTTATCTTTTCCGGATAATGTATATATTATCCAACTTTCGTACTTTACCTTTAACTTAAGTAAATGATAATTATTATCAGTAATAAGTAATACTTAATATATTCAGTATATTTTGTTCCTTTTTTGCAAAATTTGTTCCATATTATTTTTCTTCAAAAAAGCTCAATTTATCCTAAAATAGGACCTTAATGTGCATAATTAGGAAAAAAATGTTTCATGACAATAAAAAAAATCCAAGTGTGATACTTTGTTCCCTTTATAATTTTTGTTAAAAAGAAACAAATTGTGCGGTTTTTTTGGTAGAAAATATAAAAAGGAATATATTATCCATATTGGGAGAATCCTAAATAGAAAAAAAAATATCACCTTATCCAATAAGTCTGGCGCCCAGTATATCAAAGCTAAGTTTTGGAATGGGCCTGTTGGTAGAAGCTGAATGGCATAAAACAGCACAAGCAACACAATCTTGTTCCACATTCTTGTAGCAAATCACCATTTCACAACAAATATGTTACTACTTTAGTTATTGTTTTTGCAATGCTTCCCTTCACCGTTCACATTCATTTATAATTAAACCTAAAATTGAATTAAAATATGTTAAACGTTATCTATTAAAATTAAATAAATAATAAATCAAATATATAATTTCAAATAATTAACAACAAAATTAGCTATCTTACAATATGAAATCTACTGCATAATATATAGTAATCTATGACTATAATGTTACATATAAATATATTATATATTTTATAGTATCTATATAATATATAATTGTATAATATATTGTACTGTTTTAAACACTATTGTGATATGCATCAAATGTTTGTGGTGACTTTTGCCATTAAAAATAAATTGAAAGAATCATGTATAGCACAATATAATAATTATTAAATGTATCTCTTTAAAATAATGAATTTTTTTATAAAAAATGTTTGAATCATATTTTAGTTGATCAAATATTTAGTTCTATATTATCAATTATTAAGTCATATTACAATATAATTATTTATATTATGACTTATCTGTTCTACAATACTGTAATATACAATTAACAATAGATGTAAATAAAAATAAATCATAATATAAATAATTATATTGTAATATTTTAATATAAAACTAAATCTCTGATCAATAAAAAAAATTGATTATTTTGAAGATTTACATTTAAAATTTATTATGTTGTGCTATAATTATTTATATGACTTATTTTTATTTACATCTATTTAGTATTGTAGAGCACATAATATATTAAAAAATGTACACTTATAATTCATACTGTAAGAAAGCCAAAATACCTATCAGATTATTGATATTTTTTCATTTTAAGAATTTATATGGGTCAATATTTTTGTCAATAATATTAAATACTGTATTTTATAAGATCTATTAAAAATTTTGATTTTTACTTTGATAATAATGTAATAAAGCTGCTATATTAGTAATATATTTTCATTTTGCTTTAGATGTATGTAAAATAGATGTATTGCACTTTTATTTGACTTTTTGAAAACAATTGAAAATTTTTTTTTAATTGTATTTTAAAATTTGAGAGATATTTCATAGACTAGTACTTAGATATTTTTAGCATACCTTTATATTTAAATATATATGTTTAATGTTTATACTGCAGATACTATGAAATCAGATAGTGCATATGCACCTTAAACCATTTAATCTTATATGTTATCTTATATATCTTATAACTCATTATACTGTACCATGATTAAGAATGGTCAGTGGTGTACATAGGAGTAACTATAGAAACATTCACAGGAGTAATAATATTTACAAATATTTTGATAAAGGTGTGGGCTTCACATACCCCCCCCCCCTCTTATAAAATTCCAAAATATGTTTATAAAATACAATTTTAAATATAGATGAACTTTTATACCAATATAAATTTAGCATATTATATTTACAGGCACATAGCCAACAGGCCTATAGGCTGGGCTTCCTTACAAAAATCAGTTGCCTTGAGTTGGCTCCTCTGTTTTTCTAAGCCTTTTATATTACATATAGAAATTTTGTATATTATGTAATCTACATTTGTCTGCAGCAAAAACAAACTTAAATATTTATAACTTATTAGTTAATAAATACCATATGTGACATTTTTTTGTTTCTTATTATTTTAGTTTTACTAGAAATAAAGGCTTGCATAGGATTTTGTGTTAGATACAGAAAAAATTCTAACTGTTCCTATAATAGGTACTTATTTTAAATGGACAAGTAGCCCATTTATTTTTTTCATTACAATGTCACATAAATATAAAAATTATCAGAAACTTTAATTTTTATATTTAAAATTGCATCTCCAAAATCCACAGTTAATTTTTAATGGATTGTAGAAGATTTGGAAATTTGTCTGTCGATGGGAGAAATATGATAAAATCTTGAATATTGAGATTTTTCAAAATTTGAATATTTTCTTAAAAAAAATTATTTAAAAACTAATGTTAAATTAATTTTTATATTAATAAAACAAAACACGAGTATTTATTTATTTTTATTTTTTTAATTAGCACATTAAGCACATTCATTACATACAAATCGATAATAAGTTTTAGGTGTAGCAAAAGGACAATTTTCAATGTTCTTTTGCATGCTTTATCCAGTTCTTAAATGTTTAAGGTGTACCTATACATTACCCAGTAGTAAATGTGATCAGGATGGTATTTTTAAGAGATCATTTTCTACTTTTTAAATTAACACATACCTTTGAAAAACTAAATTGTGGCAAAAGAATGAGTTATATCCTCGTCATTTCAAAAATAAGAATTTAATCATTTTTAATTTGTACATAGTATGTATTTTACTATTATAATATGTGTATATTATATTATACATAGGTATTTCAAAAACATTTTACAAATTTTTTTATTAGAAAATATTCAAAATAATATCTACCAGTTATCAACCCTACTAGTAAAATGGTTCTATTTCTTACTGATCGAATTTTTCTTAGAATACCTGAATATTTATAATAGTTTATTTATCTTTAAGGTTCTACTATGTTTGAATAATATTAGAATAATTAGGTACTTATTACAATTAATTAAACTTAATCTACTCGTCGTTGAACATTTACAGGAGAAAACATGTGAACACATCCAATTTAAATTGGTCGTCTGAGTAAACTTAAACTGTATAGAATATAGTTCTAAATTCTAACATCATTTTAAATAAATTTTTAATTAAAAATTGTTTTGGGGTGTTAATTTTGAACTGGGAGCACCTCTAAACACACAGCTAGGTGAGCTACTGGTGATATATTTAGTATACAATAATTAAATATATCATGTAAGTAATTTATGCAAATATAGTTTTGACTAGGTAAATGTATTGTATAGTAATAAATTCATACTATACAATTTCAATTTAATCCTGGTTTTGAAACTATATCATAGGTTTTATAAAACAATTTTGTATGTTTTAGTACTAAAATAATAGTCACCAAAAAATAATTTAGACTTCAATATTGATAATACATATTTGGTAATAAGGCAGATTATCAAACTGATCTGTTTAGAATATAACAGTGGAGCATAAAATCTAGTTTTATTTAATCTGTGATAATGTAGTAGTTAGAAATGATGAACATATTACTTATTTTCTTTTCACAATATCCTTCGTTCATTCCAAAGCTTTTTTCTTTTGTTCTCTAATATTGTTGTCAGTATAGGAATTTCAATATTCAATGCTGAGTAATCTAAATCAAAATTCAAAATTAATAAATTATATTAGATTAAAATATAAAACAGAAACTTAGTTGTTGAGATATTTTTCTAAATAGGATTCTTAGATACAAGTTGAACGCCAACATCATATTTGACAACAATGCAATTACTGAAACATATAATATAAATATTATTGATAGTACAATTTTTTTATAATATATATATTAAGATTAAGATTATATTATATTAAGGTATATTTTATGCATTTATGATTTATGTACAACAAAGAAAAAATAGTTGATTATTTTAAATTATATTTGATTGAATCTTTGGTTGGAATGTGTTACTTCTAAAAATATATAATAGTGAGAATGTAATTACTGATCATAATAACTATAATGGACTTATAAAATGTATTTATTGTAATAGAAAAGTGTTATGAAACACAGTAATTTTATTTTTGAGAGTGTTGTAATTAGAGCTTGAATCACAAAGGCTAATACTTTATATTGTTATAAGTGAAGCTAGGTTAATATGCGAACCAGTTTGCAATTTGTAAACTCATTTCCCATAGTAAAGTTAATGTAAATAAGTCCTCTACTCCCTAAGACATGGATACCTTATTATATACATAATACATATATATAAAATTATAATCAAATTATAGAATATGTGGTACCACAATATTGCAGCTGAAATTGTTTCATCTTTAAATATAATTTCACAAATTGGATCTTTGCCTCACAACCTTGTATTTCAGATTCGGACTTTATGTTATAAGTACCTACCAAACCTTCTAACAAATCGCCGACTATCAGCCCATCATCATATTCCTAGGAGGCACTTTTTTACATTAAAATTATTACTAAGTGGGTTTCAAAAAGTTCATTTATTTTATTATGAATCTACAAATTAAAGCTATGCATTTTAGTATGTGCTCTTATAAGTTATAACAATTTACACTTTATCTTTATATCATATATTGCTATATTTTTGATTTATCAACATTTTTATTTGGCTATGTAAGAGTGTTTATATTTTTATTTGAATCTTTTGAAAATAAAACCGCTGTCTAAACATTTGTTTAGAAAAAATTATATATAATATATACATATATATATATATATATATATATATACGTACATGTTCAAACTTAGTTAGGACATTATTTTATAAATAATTAATGCAAATAATGAGACTAAAATTATAACAAACAGTAAAAATTTTATTAATTTTTTAATATTTATATTATTTTATATTATAACTTTTTAAACATTTCATATTTTGTATGGTATTATTATTATTTTACAATAAATTGCAATTTGAAATTTTAAAAATTTGTTAGTCAGTCAGTATTGGCACCGGCGAGTCATGTTAATAGTCTATGCATTTAATATATTATTTAATAGAATTGAAAATTTCACTTACTTCTTTTTAAACTATAAAATCTTAAGTATCATTAATAATATAAAATTATATCAAATAGTAAATAAATACTGATCTTGAATTAGATTTTATTATATTCAAAACATAAGTACCTAGGCACTTAAAAACAAAAAAAGTTAACAATTATTGACAAAATATCTAGGTAGGCTTTATGATAATAAGCAAGAACTAAGTTTGTGATAATAAGTAATAACAAAGAAATACAATATACTATCGATACCACGAATACGGACACACACCCACGTCCATTTCCTGTAAGATCACTGAACTGTATATTATACTGTAAGGTATGTATCACAGGTGTACCAATCTTAATGTAATGAATTCGTCTTGAACGTTGATCAGTATAGGCGCGTATCGATATTTTATAATTTTTATTCTTTTTACATCAAAAATATTATATTGTTAGCGTTTTTTTTTTACTGAAGTATTATTATTATATATATTCCATGATCAATAATTCCATGAATTCAATGAATCATTCCATGATATTTTAAAGTATTCCATATTGTTTACATCGTTGACCACGGATTAAATAAAAAATTCATCGTTGTATGTTCTTTGTTCTGTTTATGTGAGGTTAGAATTTGATAAAAGTTGTGGAAGTCGTAAGTAAATACAGCTAATAGAGTAAGGGCACCGAACAATTGGGACAGAATTTGTCGTATCCGCTTGGAGTGCTGCAAACATCGGTCATGGTCATAGTACATGGAAAACATAGCTCAAAACATTTAAACCATGGCTAAAAGTTAAATTTTTTAACCATTAATTCGAAACAATAGACTCTTTAATTTATGAGTAATTCATTTTTATTTTAGAAGTTATTGTTTGGATTATATAATTAAAAATTTTAGTTTAGTTTTCAATGTAAAAGTATTATTTGTTTGTGTTTGCAGCGCCCCATGCGACCAAATCTTGTCCACTTTTTCAATATACAGTTCAGCATTCTCACACTAGTGTTCATAGATTGTAAGTTGTGCGACGTATATTAATATAATATTGTATTCGTTGTGTCATTGATTCTGTAATACCTATTATATAACCAACGGTTTGTGGTGTAAAAACTGTACTGCGGTTTTGTTTTTCAAGTTTTCTAGATATCGACATGGAACCTAATACACCTTATCCAAAATATCCTAATCATCCTATTCGTATAGAAAATGCTGGTCTCGACAATGCAATTACTGCTCAATTCGACAGCACGTACAATGTATTGGCTATTAAAGTGAACAAGGTTTTGGATAAGTTCAGACGATGGCAGGCTCTACCACCTGAGAGTAGGGTATGCGCATTATATAATAAAATAAATATAATATTAAATGGCGAAATTGAAACTTAAAAATATATTTACAAAATTTGACATTTAACACATATATAAGATATAACGATAGAGATCCATAATTTATTTGATTATTTTTATTGTGCTTACTTAGTTGTCACAAATATACTGATATTTCATATTGTTTCTATTTTGTACAATGAAATGAGTTATAATTATACGATTGATCTGTACTTATGCAGTCATCGTTACTTATTTATAAAATATATTATAAAATTAAAAATACAATTTAGATAATTTAGACATTTATGGAGGCAGTTTATTTATTACCTATATTTATTTTATATTAAAACAATTTTTAATTAAACAAAGAAATGTTATTAAAATAAATACCTATAAAATTCAAAACAATTATTGTGTGTAAAATGTCCAAATTTGGTATAAACCATAAACGTTCTGCTTTCATATATTACATTTTATATATACTTTTTAGGATGACCAGACATTACTGGAAGTTCAGGAGTCCTTAGAATCAATTAACCAATCCATTGAAAAAACTGACAGCGAGATTGAGATGTATTTTAGTATTCTGCGTCTACAGTTGATTAGTGAATAAACTTTGTAAAATGGTTAGATTAAATAAAACATAGTATATTATTATGTGTTATTTTTTTTTTATGTTTATGTATCTTGAGTGAATAAAATAGTTATTAAACTGACTCATATTTTCATAAATGAAACTTCAAATTAATGAAGATGATAATTTATCATTTACATCATTAATGATTATTCTAAGATTTAGTTTAAAACCCAAAATTCCAGTAAAAATAATAAGTCACTAAACTCAGTCTACTAATCAGGTTAATGCGATTCGGTAATGAGAACCCCTCCATAATTTTCAATTAACTGTAAGATATAATGTTTATTTTTCAATTATATTTATTTTGTTTTTGTAGTTTATATCTTATTGAAATGTTTTTATATAGGTATATATTTATTTATTCTTTTCTTTAAATTTAATTATTTTTTTTATAAAGTTTTACATTGTATATATTTAATATTTAACTGTTTTCCTTTGCTTTAATATGTATATTTGGGTTTATCCTGTTATTTAAAAATAAATAAAATAAAATATATTGATGTAAAAAAATAACAGGTTTCCAAAAAAAAAAGGGTTTATAAAGATAAATTGATTAACAATTTAAATTACAATTAAATTAAAATTCCAAATTCTTTGTGTTTCGTTATAGATATAAGTATATTAAATTATTGCTAAATTTAACAATTTAGGTATTATAACTACTGATACATTTTTCATAAAATATAAAATGATTTTGCTATATTACTGGTACCTATATGTGAATTTATGTTATATTATTTATATCAAATGCAGAGGTTGGCAAGTAATTTCTAGCTATTTGTATACTTAGGTTAAATTTTTAGTACTCAATATGACTGAACTAACTAAACATTTTAAGTATATGCAATATGCATGTATAATATTAAATAGGTTTTAATGTTTAAGATTATACATTTCTGGTGTTGAGTTAGTATTTTATTAGTATTTTTTTAAATTTAATCAACACAAAGAATGCATTTAAGTAAATATACGAATAGTCAGTAGATACATATATTCATATATCATAGATGTTGGAATATTATAAGTGCATCTAGGTTTATTTTATAGGCAATCTAAATTCAAAATATTATAACTAAATAATTTAATAGAAATTAAGAAATATTTATAAATATATATTATATCAATGATCTAGTGCGAGGGTGGGAAAACATTTTTAATGGAGAGCCAAAAATAAAAATACACGGTTGGCAAATAAGTGTACAATATTTTATAATTCTTATTTATTATTAATATTAACTAAAAATAGGTTTAAATAGCTAGTATATATATATTTTACATGCATTCTGCTTCTGACTAAGAATTTTTTTGAACATCAACCATGTGGTTGGTAATTCTGACAATTATCAGATAATCTGATGCTAGCTGATGATGTTACAATATGGGAAATACCGATAAGGATATATAATGGGAGGTTAGGCTATTACAATAATATTAGTGTCAACAATGAACTCAATATTACATTTGTTTTATAATTTTTTTTTATCATATTATATTTATTTATTTTACAACATAAAATCATGAATCACCGGCTGCATTGAATGCAATCGTGTGCCAAATTTGGCCAGCAGGCCGTAGTTCACCCATCTGGTAAGTGATATTTTTGACCAAATTTAGTTAAATGCTGTATTTAAATTTTAATTATTCATATTTCTTTTCACATTAAGTATAAATATTATATTTACATAGATTGGTAGGTATCTATAGTTATTGTTTAATTCAATAGATGGTGTTTTTAATTATACACACAATAATGTGTATCAAAACATTATGTGGATAAGTCACATAAGTATATAAAATAAATGTACATAGGTACATATCTATGTGTATAAATTGTTGTGACTATTTATTATTTAATAATTTATTGGTAACTACTAACTGTATGGGTACTTACCTATTTCACATGAAAACACAAGAAAAATATTGAAACATTAATGTGAATAGCCGACTACTACAAGTAAACCCATTTTGTTGATATTATAGGTACCTATTTTATTGATGTAGGAATAAATATATTTTTTCATTTCTTGACCAGCTGTTCTTAGAATATTTTATTTCACTGATTAGTTCATATTGTTAATCAATATTTTGTTTAAATAGGTACCTATATAGTTAGATAAATATAATTCATATATTATAATAAGTAGGTAGTTAAAAAATATAGGATGTTTATGATTTTTGTATTTGAACTTTATACTTTATATAAATGTACATAGGTACCTACCTAAATAATTCTATACAATATCATATATATTTTTATAGGGAATACACTATAATAGGTAAGTACTTCCCTATATCACCGCAACAAGATAAAGAATGTGACTAGTTAGAGTTTTAAAATTCCATGCAATGAAATATTTTGAAAATGTCAAAAAATATTTCATTTTGAAGAAAAATAAAAATTATAGCTACACATACACAAATTAAAAACATTGTAGTATAAATTATAATATATGAAATACAATACAAATTGTAGTATCTACCAACTGTTGCTAAATATATATATAAATACATAATAATACCTACATATAAGTTACACGATAATTGAATCAGTTATTTCAGAAACCCCATAAGTCACTATTTTTCAAAAATTGATTTTTTATAGGTATGTGCACAGTTTGTGGCATAAACCCTATAGTCAAGTAAGTTGATGTTTAAATTGATTGTTGAAAATTGGCTTTTCTTCAAAAACCCCAAAGTCAGTGACTTATGGGATTTCTGTCGGATATATATATATCATAGTATATAACTGTTCTAAATAAATAAATAAAAACAAAATAGATGACGTTCAGAAATTGATAGAGTAGGTACATTCCCGATGATTTTAAAGATTTTACAACAGTATTATTAACTCGCCAATTAAAACATTAAGTAGTGTTCCAGAACACCAAGACCATATAGTCCATGATCAAAAAAATTAATGAAAAAAAAATATATAAAAATTCTTAATTATAATAAAATTATAATTATTTATATATTATTTTGTTTTATGTTTTTCTATAAATGAAGAAGATTTTTTGATTCTAAATAGTTTTTTTTAATATAATTTCACCTTCACAGATACCTACAATTTTTAATTCGTAAAGTACAAAAACTCCATAAGTCAAGGAATTTTAAAAATTAATAACTACTAATTAATTCATTAGTGGATATAGAGCACCTGTGAGTATCAAGAATAATTAAGCATCATTATTGATCTCCATGAAAAAACGATGTACCTATGCGGACAATTAGTCCCGTAATAATTTTGTACGCGAATAATTGGTTCACAAAAATAAAAATTATACAAATAATCAAATTTTAAAAATTCTATTTTAAATTATAAATAAATAGGTACCTACATCACAAAAATAAACATATAAAAATGTAGGCATAAAAATAGGTAAAAATAAATATATAGAAATTATAAAATGCATAGTAGATACCTACTAAAAAAATTCTATCTTATATAATTAATAAAAAAATAATCCACCCTAATTAATTAATTAATGTTTTATAATAATTGTTAGTTTGTAGGTACAAAGAATAAAAAAAAATCTTTTTTTTCATTAAATTTCGCAAGGACTAATTGTTTGGGTACCTACCAATATTGTCCGTTTACCTTACACATATAGATAGGTACATAATATGTAGGTTTGGAATTGAAATAAAAATTACCCGTAGGTATTAGAAGTGAACATTTTTGAAAATCTCGGAACCTATATTGAACGGTTCTTAATTCTAATGGGAAAAAAAAATTTAAAGCCCATCAATTTTAAGGGGTTACCTATACATAGGAAAATTTTCACATACGTACTGTTGTCCTAGTGCGAGTAGAAAATGATCAACCAGTGTGTTACATCATGTGAAATAATATGCTTTTACTTGAATATTAATACAGCTTCTAATATTTTATCCGAGTTAATCTTCTTTACTTAAACAGTCATCATGCCCTAAATTTATACAACAGATGAAACGATACCTACATATTTGCACTTATGCCCATAGGTATAGAGAGAATTTAATCTAGCGGAACGTAATGCAATTTACGAACAAAAGTACTTTTAGTAGTTACATTTTAAAAGAAAATACTATTGCATTGATAGGAGTATATTTTTCAAATTAGGTATTTATTTGAAATAATTATTTTATTAATTTATTTTTCACAATCAATTGTGAATTTAATGTAAAAATAATACAATCGATGCAAAGTAGACTTGATTTTTTTCATAATATAGAAATAAGAAAACTAACAGTAGCCAATTTTATTTTTAGCTGCTGAGGTTATTTAAGAGAAAAATTTATGGAGGATTGCAAGGGTTTTAAAGTGTGATTTTGACTAAATATTTACTCTGTATTTATGAATATTTTATTAGGTATATAGGTATCTATAGGTATACTATACTATAAGTAAATTTGGTACATTTTTATAGCCAGAGACCATGATAATTTGCTCTGTGATAAAAAGTAATCAAATAATAACATTCTATGTTTGTCGTAGTTAGGTGGTCGTTAATCATACACCAACATTTTACAATATTTTTTTCCCCCGATAATGGTAGGTTCATATAATGCTTAATTTATATACCTATTACTCGCATCGATTTTTTGTACGACCAAAATAATATGGAACTACCTGTACTACTCTGTATATTATATTACACTATGGTATATTTTATGAGCCAATATAATAATTTAAAATGTTAGGAATGTAAGATATATATAATATCACGATTCCAACTTCCATGTATACTCGTGTACAGACCACAATTTGTAGATAGTACATCTACAACCATGGTACAGACCATTAAATGAAAATAGAAATCGATAACATAATAGTAAATTGTTATGGCACCTAGATAGGTACTTGATTATAATGAAAAGTAGATAGGTACCTATGTACAATACCTACCTAGTATCTACTGTTATTCACAGTAGATTGTACTTATCAATTTATTATATTTTCGAAAAATCTGGGTATTCCGAGCATATAGGTAGGTATTGATATTTTGTACTTATCGATGATTTAACACTTAGAAAATTTTTGACATTTTTTTACGTTGATAGTACATACATTAGTACATAGAACATTTTAACCTGTTCATGTTTTGAGTATTGACTGTCGATGTTTCGTGCTGGACACGTTTAAAATACTCATACATTATTACACATAATATTGTATGTTTGTCCCATTAATATTTATAATATTTTTATTTTTATCACTTCTCATCACTTTTTATTTTTATATTTGTTATGTCTTGGTAGACATATAGGAAAATTGAATTACGCTTATACCTATTATGCCACCTGAGAATGAAAAGTGTCGTTATTGAAATTGTTTAGGAAACACATTTTAAATAAAACATTTTTTTTTTTAAATATTTCTAATAGTTTTATTTATCTGATTACTAGCTTATATTAAAACTAAAGTTTTTAACCTTATTTTAGTTAAGTTTTAAAAACTGTAAATATGTAAAATTTAATTTGGAAAAACTAAGTAATAGTAATATAATGATAACTTTGAAAATATTGTATACATGGAACCTTTTTATAGTGAATACATCGATTCAGAACCTTTTCAAAGTTAATATATCGATTTAGAACCCTTTTTAACGAAAACTCGTATAATTAGTGGTAGCAATATAAATATTGAAATTGATGGACAGTTAATAATATTAATAAAAATGTCATCACAGAACATACAAAATAGGTACCTACGAAATTAATGTAAATAAAAAAGCAATTATTACTAATTCGTGTGTTTATAGGTAAGAAATCGAGAATACGGAAAACATTATAACAGCATCGAAGTATTGATATATATATATATATATATATATATCAATATATATTATCATATATATATATATATATATATATATATGGTAAATTTACAAACATACATACATACATACATACATACATACATACATACATACATACATACATACATACATACATACATACATACATACATACATACATACATACATACAACATACATACATATGTAAATACATAGGTACCATAGGCGTGAATAGATTTCATCCACAGTGCCAGAATATTTTATGACTGGCACCAAAAATTTTTCAGATTATTTTTTTAGAAACCTTAATTTATAATTCAGTTTTAAAACTAACGGAGCAATAATTGATAAGGTTATTAATAAGGTTTTAAATGTCGCATATTTGATATTATGTACGTAGATTTGATGTTATTTTAGTTAGATATATACATACCTAATCTTTTTTTGATAACCTAATTTTTAGTAACCTAAATAAATTAAGTGATGAAAGTCTAATAGGTAAATAAAGTTATATATTAATATGATAAATTTGGGTAAGATCATTTTTCTATATAATTCAAATTAAAATGTAAAGTGTAATCTGATAAATAAACTCAAGTCATCATAAATTACCTTAATTAGAGTTGTATAATTAGAATATTTGCTTTATTGTGTGGAAAATTTTAGCCTCAAAATATATAAATATTATCAAAATATTAAAGGAAAAACTTAAGACTTTGAGCAGGGCTAGGAAGTTAGTAGTGGTTTTACAATGATGTTTCTTTTATCTGTGAACAATTTTTAGACCAGGATGAGACTTGATTCAATTAGTACGTGATGTATATGGTGTACACATTTTTCGGTAGCAAATTAATAAGTGGCTTTTGAAATTTTGTATTTTTATATTTATTAAAAAATTTAAAACGAAACAATAAAATACAAAAAAACGGTTCCTATACTTCCATAGGTAAATTTATCGTATAAATTTCAACGAATATAATTTATGTTTTAACATTTTTTAAATAATAATAATTATATAAGACGACCAACTCTATATATTGAAATAATAATGATAATATAAATAGGTGACCGGGAGAACTATCAACCGAAAAAGTGGCTAATTTAGATTTTTAAATTGCCTGTAAATTGAAATGTAGAACGTAGGTATATAATTATATAATATGCTCTTTTACAAATAATATGTATCTATTATGCTAGGCTATTTATTATTCTACACCATGCTTTTCTATCCTAGTTTGCCTCTATTTAGGTATGTAGAGATACCATTCCATAATTAATAAACATTTATGGGTATATGACGATTGTGTGAGGAGATCTTTGAATTTTTATGCAACATTGCCAGGTATGTTCTGATTATACTTATATGTACATTCTAAGAAAAAATGTCGTATTTTATTGGTTTTTCGTAATTTTAAGGTGTCCATTATATATATACAATATATTGTACATATATACACATGTAGGTAAGTAAGCACCCATATAAATTACAAAATATTATATGATAGGTACAATTATTTTTCATCAAGTTTCGTCCAACAAAGTACTTTTAATTTTATTAAAACGAAAAAACAAATTACTTGTTAACGATTTTAAATACTGACTAGTAATTAAAGAAAATATAATTTTATAAAATGGAGGTACAATATTATATATATATATATATATATATATATATAAATATATATTTTTTCATGATTATTATTTAATTTACATAATCTGTTACTAATTTAAATAATAAGCATACGTATTAGAAGATAACATTATGCATGAAATCATGGATTGGGGAAACTTACCAGTAAAGGAAGTATAAAAAGTAATTTATTTAAAACTACTACCAATGAATTTAGTTTAATCGATTACAATATATATTTAAAATATCAAAATAAATGCATTTAGAGATAGTTCAATTAATAATAAAATATAGTTACAACACTAATTTAAATCTATAATATTAGTTCAACTAACTATAATAATCTAGTCGTTTTAACTCGGAGTTTTAGTTTTGACCGTATAATAAATGGAAAATATAGTTAGAATAATCGAAATTGTATTTGACTAAACTATTTTTTTCCGTGCATATATAGTGTCTACTATAATACATGCGTTATCCTTTCTTTTTTGATTATGAATGTTGTTTATTTACGTAGTTATCTAGGCATAAGTATAGACTGACAGCTTCAATGTCCGCATTCCATTAATAACGAATTTTCAATGTCCAGGAAGATATTAATTTGGACGAATGATATTTTTTGGTTATAATTACCGAAAAAATATAAAGAAAAAACAATTTTATTATTAAATATATCTTCTGGGTAAAAAAATAAAATAGAAAAATGTCAATGTAGTTTTTTGTGAAAAAAATATCTTATTAAAGTTATAGAAAGTTGCATGTCCACCGAAAACTATCAAGGAAAGAGCAATAAATTTGTTTATGATTATCTTGTATATTTATGGGTACTTCGTTTTTGGGCTTTCAATAATTATTAATATTTCAAAAATTAAAAATTATATCTATCTGTTAAATTTATACACCTTAATTGAAATTCATAAAACATTTTTGTGCATTTAATTTTAAAACATTTTAATAAACAGAGCTTTGATTTGTAATATAATTATCTAATTATATATTGGTATGTAAGTCATAATAAGTAGTAAAATACTTTTAAATGGTTTTGATGAGTACAAAAAAAGAAGACAGAAAAAGGAAATAAAGTATAGATACTCAATTATATAATTCATAATACCAAATATTTGTGACATAAGCAACATAATATTCCAAATACATCAAAAAACATACTCAGAATAGTGAGTAATAATTATATTATTATAATCAGTAAAAAATGTGTATTTGAGAAGTTCTGATTATTTTAGATTATGAGCGAATAATTTTTTATTGGAATAAGTATTAAATTATTTTACAAATATAACTGGTATCTTTGAAGTATTTTTTCAAGAATTTATAATTTTTAAAAAGTTTTCAAAATATTCTCTTAAATACTTACAAAACTATATTTAAAAAGTATACACTTCCAAGTTTGGACATAAATGACAAAATTACGTAGGTACCTATCTACCTTCGTGGTGCAAGGATAAAAATTTCGTTATTCTAGAGTTTAAAAAAGAAAAATTATTCGGAGGAATATTCGAATTTAATTGAATTTTATGTAATTTATTGCATTTGATATTTATTTCTAGAAAAATTAGATTTTTAATGCATGGTTATTTATTTAGTTCGATTCCAGTACAATATCAAATGTTGTTGAAAAAATAATTTGTTTATGAGTACCAAAAAACCAGTTTACATAATAGTGGGAGGTAGAGTTGATTGACCGGATTCAAATACACTATTACACTATACGTTATTAAAAAAAGTTTTTACTTTGAGATTCCACAATACTACGTATCTATGTTATATTATATTTACGACCGTGTTTAAAATGGGTATTCGTAAAGTATGATAATTCAATAAAAATTCCTAGATAATTTTATTTTATTTATTTTTTTCATTATTTTATTTGATCGTTTAAAATATTGAAAAGTATGCATTACAAGGTAATAATTATTTTCAAATCATTGAATTTAGATTATTATTAAAAAAAATAAGTAAAACAGTAGGTATAAACACCATTTCATCAAATTCAAGATATGTTATTTTTTCATAACTTCGATAATACTGATTCCTATAATATTATTTCCAGCCAATTGTGCAATCTGTACAGATCAGACAAATTGATATATTAAAATTAAAATATTAGTACCAAACCTAAATTTGATTATATATTTTTGTAACATTTCACTACCTAGCCAACCCACCCATTTTATTGGATTTATTGTTATCATTCTTGAGGATTTGCCGAAAAATTAATAATAATATCTTTAAAATGATAGCATAGACGATTTCATAAAAATACCAGCCACCCATCAATTTTTCAACTGTAAATCAGAAGTAAAATTATTATCGGAAAAATTAAAAAATCAGTCCCAAAAATTTTGTAAAATATTCGTTAAATTATCCACAATATATGAAATGGTGCTTTAGTGTCTGCCCAGTAATCCTTTGAGACTCATATGGAAATAAAAAATAAAAAAATTATAATAAGGAAATGTACAAAAGATAAATAGCTAAGAGGGTCAATCCCAATCGGCATACCGTAACTGAAGTCAAATACACCTATGGTGTAGGGTGATATTTGGAAATTTGCAACAAACTGATACCTATGTGTATATTCGGTTTCAGGCAGGTACTTATAACTTATGAATAATATTAGATCCTCTGTATATTATTTACATTCGCATGTGTTGAATATCTACCCTAGTGTTTTTATTTTATAATTAAAATTTTTTTTTTTTTGTTATAAATCAATAAATGAGAAAAGCTCATTGCATGAACGTGCTAAATTCTAGGCTTTCCATACGTATTTTAAATAATAAACTATAATCCCGTAAACATTTATAAGACAATTAGTTTAACCTAGGAACGTATACTTATGTAAAAAAACTTAAAACCAACGAAATTAATACAAATTTATATTTTTAACCATGAAAGCAAATTGTAGGAACAGAAAAATGTACGGGCATTAGGAATAACCTTCTTTTCAAGTATTTTATATTTCCTGGTTACCGAATACCTGGTAATTATATAACTAACTAGTTGTAAGGATGGTCGATTGTAAAATTTTTTTATTAACTATGATAGAGAATCGATGGGATAGACAAATGGACACTATGGGCATATATGGTTTCTATATTTATATATAATAATCTAAAAATAACTCATATTTTACATAATATTATTTAATATGGTTTTGATATACCGAGAACCTTTCTTGAAATTCTTATAATTTTCTTGAATATTTTTTTTAGAATCATATTAAAAATATATAACGTAATTTTTTTATATGAAAAAATAACGGAAATTATTTCTGATTACGGGTCTTGTGATAACGGTCAATATATATGTGGGAATTGACTAATATATATATATGTGTGCGTATCTTAGTGTGTAGTGCTGGCTAGGTATCAATTGGGCAACAAACAGAAAATACTCTGAAAGGTTAAAATGAATCCCGCCGAGAAGTTCCTGCTAGGGATTAATCGGGAATGAAACGGAAGTAATAGATTGTATAAGGCCATTCCCGGAATAGTCATAGGGATACTTAAAGGGTACATCCTATCGGGAGGAAACTAAGAATAAAATTTAAAATAGACCATAGCCGGGCCGGCCTGTGCTTGATTTCATTTGCGATTTATTTTACGTGCTCTATATACGAGTATGAATTATTATGAAAATTTAGATATTGAATAATACCATTTTCGCTTGTGTTCAAACTTTTCGCTTGAGTTTGAAATATTAACTGGAGTTTGAATTCGAGTTTGGTTATTTCATTTTAATTTAGTTTGGGTTTTCAAAGTTTCACTCGATTTTTGAAACTACGAACAATTATCCACCCACCTCTGTCATCTACATTATGTCTATACGATTATATCAATAAGTATCATTTTTATCAGGTAATATGGCCAATTTTTGACAGTTATTTATGGACTAGTGAAAATGAATTATATATATATATATATATATATAACTCGTATATATATATAACATACAATATGCATAGTTATAAATATTAATAAAACTAATATAATAATAATTGAACAAAAAAAAAAATGAACATAATATTATACTAGTATATATTATAATAGTTTGACCTCGATGATTAATTTTATAATAATTGACCTCGATGATAGTTATGCCTTTGAATTGCCTATGCAAGACGCCGTCATAGAAAAAAATTATAAATTTTCCCTTTGAACGGTGTTCTGGGTTTGAGTTTTAACCTATAAAGTTTGATTAACCTTATAATCAGGGCTTAAAACTGATAACCGGGTTTTTTCGGAAACCGATTAAAACTCTTTTTTTGAGAACTAAAAACCAATTCCGATAACCGGTAATCGAAAATTATATTTTGGGGTTTTAAATTTACCGGTAATCGTTATGTCATTACCTGTAATTGTAACGGAACCAATAACCCAAGTTGAAAGTAACGAAAAATAAACCTTTCTCCAAGATGCAAAAAAATTATAATATTATTAATATTATTTATTTTGTTTTTGTTTATCATACCTTCTACATTTTTACCTAGAATTTTTATTTTTAATAATTTAATTTTTATAATTCCTTATACCTATTATTGTGAATATTATAATATGACATTTAATTATTACATTTTAATAGTAAGTACATACCTACCTATATACATATATATATATATATATATATATGTATATATACAATAGCATAAATATAATATATATCTATATGTTTTTGGATGTCCGTTATGATACTGCTTATAGCTGGTGTAATAAAATTAAATTTAAGGTAACAAATAATTTTAAAATAGAAGGCAGAGACCAAAAATTGGTCGACAAATATTCATAAATATTAAAAGGGTTTTTTAAAAGCGTATTTAAATTATTTAAACTACATTGTATTGTTCTAAAATGTTAGAAGCGGTTTAATACCGGTAATCGGTTAAGAGAAGTAGAAAGCGGTTATCCTAAAAATTAGGAAGCGGTTTTTAACCGAGAAGCGGTAAACACTTATTTTTTAAATATTCAAAGAATTGTCCATCAATATATATATATATATATATGTATTTAAAAAAACCGCTTAATACCAGTTACCGGTTTTCAAAATTTTTTATACCGGTTACCGCTATACTCAAAAGTGGTTTTAAGCCTTGCTTATAATGTTTTTGGCGTAGTTTCGGAAAAGTTAATGCAGTTTTTTATCCCTTGCCACAAAGTATTAAAATATGCACAATCCACTATGCAATAAATAAATAAATTTGAAAATTAATCAATTAATTGTAATACTTATAAAATGTACCTAAACAATTACTCAGAGGTGTACTTGAAAATGCGTGTGACAGCGCAATTTTTGTTAATTTTGCGTTAAATTAACATCTAAATAATTCTGTCATTCTAGAAACGTTCTTTTAACATTATCATTAAATATCAATAGCACTGTGTAATAATAGGTTTGTTCCAGCATAGTGTTGTAAACTTTTGGGGCATGCGCAAAGTTAAAGACGTATTCCAGCAGAGCAAATTAGAAACATCTAACAAAATATTTTCTGTTTCATCAACGCTGTAACATGTTGTCAAGTTGTTGGAAACAATAATTTTCTATTCCGAGTTTAACGTTCAGTCAAAAGTTTCACGCACGCGTGTTCAGTATATGATGTTATCAATGATAAGTTGTTTACTACACTGTGCCGGAACAAACCTATTATATTAATGGGATGTTTTTTTAGAACATGCGATATTGCAATATATAGAGTTACGATATTGCTCAAAAATTTTGTTAAAACATATGAATGTAATATTTATGCAACGTCAAGTCAATATTCCTATATATAGCAGAAACATTAATGAAAAAAAGCCGGTCAGTAGGTTGTGGAAGCACTTCGCTCGTCGGGTGTCAGTATTGGTGGATGCACTTCGCTACTGGGTAGGGTACTTTTGGTGGATGTATTGAATTTGAAAGCAATGATAAATCAT